>BSBK01003901.1:490000-727500 GCA_027943335.1 Chamaecyparis obtusa
CTCCAGATGCCTAAGGTGGATTGAAATGATGTTAAAAAGGTTTATTAGGTAGGATCCAACCATTTTTGGCCTTCTATGCAACTTCCAACCTTCAAAACCCTCAAAACTGTCTTTTAGGCCTAAGAGCCCCCAATTAGCCCTGCTGGACCTGTGTTTCAAATTTCCTCCTAACTTTTCCAAAGGACTAAGAAAAATAATTGCATTCTTAGATACCCTTTTTGGAGTTGTACAACATAAAGAAATTTCAACACTGACTATTTTGACAAGTTTCAAACTTCCTTCACAAATCCCTTATTGACAAGCATAGTAGATTGGTGCATTTACAAAGCAACTCATAAAAGTACTTAACATACAGACTTCAAATTTTTCATAGGTTCATGAAATGTCCCCAATTAGAGGATTCTATAGCCAATTTCACTCCAGGAGCCTTCTAACCCCAAAAGCCCCAAATTTGCCCTCTTGAAACCCTTGTACCTAGGGCCTCCTAAATCTCACACATGCCAGAACTTCCAGATCCAATTGGAAATGAAAAAATCATTATTTTGGTGTACCAAACATGTTTCAAAACTTAGGTCATGCCCTTTTTTAGACAGATACCCTGCTACAAGGTTATACCTCTCAAATTAACCCTCTTTTCCACACTCCTCTTATAGGTGATCACCCTTTTCTTGGTTTATCTGGTCATATTAGTGTTAGAACTAATATAAATGTCAAATATGTCTCATTCCATGAAGAAACAGTCAGACATTCCATGGAATGAACATTGTTAGTATGAAAACCACCAAAATGCTATTAAAACTGCCTGCTACAGCCAACTATGAATGAAATTAACTAAACCAATCACCAAATGGAATTCAAAACTTGATAAAAGAAATCCTTAAAGGTCTTAGAACATGTTACAATACATTCCAATGCCAAAGAGTATTCAAAAACCAAGAAATTCTTCTATTTGCAACTTGAAATCAAGCCTTTACAATCCCAAAATGATGACAGTCTGTACTATGGCTATTCCTGTGCATACAATGAAGGTTTCAAACATTATATAGATGCCTTAAAACCCCCTTAACCATTCCCAAGTGGTTGGGAGTGATTATCCTTAACCAATTTTAAATTATAGCATTTCCCTCCAAAACAGCAACTAACCATTACTATTCAAAAATTTGAATTTTGAAACTACTAAATAATGCATTTAATGAGTCCTATGAATACTCCAACCTATCAATTGACATGATTTGATTATGAAAAAATATATGAACCTATAAAATGCCTTATCTAACCTATGCACTCCCTATTCCTCTTACAATGCAAGATTTTCACAATTTTGTCCTTTTAGGACTTATTACAAATATATGCTTTTTAAGCAATTTGACTTTATGAAAGACCACATCATGTCTTAATCCTCCTAGTGCTTTGGTCTTCAAAAGGGTCCCAAGGAGATGCCCCTGCATCATTACTATTTCAAGGTGATAATCTTGACAAATTTAGCCAAGCTTCAAGATTGACACCCGAACAGGGTTGTCCTGGTTGCGCCAGATATCTTGAACACCATGTTATTACTTGTTTTGTAATAACCATATCATGCCTAGAAAACATTAAGTTGTTTCTTTAAAATTGTCATGATCTGTTTCAGACTGTATTATGTTCATGGCTAGACAACATTAGGTTGTTGGTTTCAAATTGTCATGATGTGTTCTGGACTATATTATGTTCATGGCTAGACAACATTAAGTTGTTTGTTTCAAATTTTCATGATGTGTTCCAGATTGTATCAAATATTATGTTCATGGCTAGACAACATTGAGTTGTTGGTTTTCAATTGTCATGACTGATAGTTTGACTTAAATCTTCTTTACTAAGAGGGAGTGTTGAAATATAGTAAGAGATGTTAAGTAAACTAATCATATTAGTTAGTAATTAATGGACATCATGAAGAGTCATGATCCTCCAAGTTGCTAACCCTTTGTATAATATATATGCTTAATTGGAATGAGGAATCAATCAATCACAAAGGCCATTGCATTCTTTAGTCCATCAACAAGAGAAGATTATTCACTTACCTATTCATCCTATATTCCTAACATTTAGAACTACACTCATGGAGGTAGCCCCACATAGAAGATGAGTTATATCAAAAGATTGATGCTAGATGTAAATATGCCTTAGTATTTGAGAATAAAATGAGGGAGATACCCCTGCCTATCATAGTACCCAACTAATCTAAAAGAGGAATCAAGGATACATTGCAAGAATACTCAAAGATGTTCCTAGTGGTAAGTAGAGCACTAAGTATAATGGTTGGTAAGTTAGAGGAAGTTCAAAATGAGGCTGATCAACTAAGGAGAAATATATTATTTCCAAAAAAAGAGATTGTTAGGAATAAGGTGTCTCAACCTTGGATAATTCCTATTCTTATTATTTTTTTTGTAAATGTATTTTTTGCAAATAATGTAATTAGTGTGAGTGTACATGTCTAGTTAGCATGTTGATGTGTCAGCATCTTGTACGTAAGGAGATCATGACTGAAATGGTCATGACAGATTCCTATGATGCGTAAGAACTATTTAAGGAATGTGCTATGACAGGTGTAAGAGCATCTTATGACTTGGGCCTATTTGGGCACCCAAGAAGAAGTGGTTGGTGTGTGTAAGAGAATATGCCAAAAATAGGTCGGTATGATAGATTCTCTTACACTTCTCTTGTGACCATTATTTTTGGCAGATTCTATGACAGGTTGTCATAGTCTATTCTAGGGATGGATGCCTATTCTTGGGATTGCATGTAACAACTATGTACATGTGGCTTTGTGCATGGGTCTTGGTGGTTGTGCCTATTTTTGGGTCCAGAGGAGTCTATATATATGATGCTACTCCTATGGGAGAGAAATAATAGAAGTTTAAGTCTTGTTGGCTTTGTCTCTCTTTCTTGAAAGAACTTGCATTGCAAGTGTATTGTAATCTTTGTGTTGAAGATAATACATTGTGCAGGTTTTGGAGTGTTGGTGTTTTTTACCGAAAGGTTTTCCCCAGGGTATATCATTGTGTCATTCTCTATTTTTTTGTATGCATTGTATGTGGTTGCAATATCTTTGTTAAAGTAGTTAACGAATCTAAAATTGTAAGGATTTATAAGAATTTGCACAATACTCTCCTATAGAGATTAGTGTAGGAAGTTGTTTCCGCACCTAAGTTTCCTTACAAGTGGTATCAGAGCTTGATCAAATTTTGATCCTAGTTGTTGGGTAGGGTTTTTTGAGCTAATCTCAAGTTGAGTGGGAGTTTTTTGCAGAGCATTCTGAATCTTATTTGCAGATTGAGATGACAAGTTCATCATATGGAAGAATGGAGGTGGAGAAATTTAATGGCACTAATTTCAAGTTGTGGAAACTCAAGATGGAAGACATGTTGGAAGATCATGACCTATGGGAAGTGACTTCAAGTGCTACAAGACTAGGAGCTATAGCTCAAGAAGATTGGGATATCAAAGACCATAAAGCTAAGGGTCTCATAAGACTCTATTTAACCGATGCAGTCCTTCTGAATGTTCTAGATGAGAAAACCACAAATAGTTTGTGGGAAAGACTTGCAGCCGTGTATCAGGCCAAATCTCTAGTGAACAAGTTATTCCTGAGGAAGAAGTTGTACTCTCTATGAATGGAGGAAGGTGGATCCTTAATGGATCATTTAAATGCATTTAATCTACTGGCTGCACAATTGACATCAGCTGGTGTCAAGTTAGAGGAGGAGGATCGTTGCTACACACTTTTGTGTTCTTTACCAGATTCATGGGACCATCTTATGATGGCTCTCGGAAGCACTTTAGTCACCTTCAAATTGGATGATGTGATGTCTTCACTACTATCAGAGGAGATGTTGAGAAAGGCTTCCATTTCAAAAAAAGAAGCCCTTGCTATTTGTGGGAGATCCACTGAAAGAGGGAAGAAAAATGACAATAAGTCTGACAATAAGGGTAGATCCAAATCCCATGGGAACTCAAAGACTTCCAATAAGTCCAAGGAAAAATGTTGGAACTGTGATAAATCTGGGCACTTCTGTAAAGACTCCAAAGAGCTGAAGAAGAAGAAGAAAGGTTCAGATTCAACTTCAGAAAGATCTCAAGAAGATGGCGATGCATTCATCATAGCTTTGGTAGCCCATGCATCTGATGATGTGTGGTTGGTTGAATTAGGTGCATCTTTTCACATGACCTCTCATCGAAACTAGTTCTCAAAATATGAAGAGTTTGATGGTGGAAAGGTGTACTTGGGTGATGATTCTCACCTAAAGATAGTTGGACACGGAAGGGTCACTATCAAATTTCCTGATGGACGAGTAAAGGGAATCAATGGAGTTATGCACATTTTGGGTTTGGTACGAAACCTATTATCTATAAGTATGCTGAATGATGTAGGTGTGCAAGTTGTTTTTTCAAAAGAAGGATGCAAGATGATAAGAGGATCGATAGTGCTTGCAAGGGGTACTAGGAGAGGTACCTTATTTCAGCTAGATGCATGTATTCCTCTATGTAATAGTTCTTCATCCTCACCATTTGAACAAGCAGTGAAGAAGTCTGTGGCTATTGGTTCCGATGGTAGTGCAAATACTTTGGAAGGTAAGCTTCCTACAGAAAAGACAATGTTGTGGCATATGAGATTTGGCCACATTGATGAAAAGGGTCTCAGAACCCTGAAAAATAAAAATCTTGTTGAGGGGTTAAATGATTGCAATCTCGAGTTTGACTTCTGCGAACACTGTGTCTATGGTAAAAAAAATCGTGTTCAATTTTACTCTAGTTCTCACAAATCTTCTGATGTTTTGGATCTTATTCATTCTGATGTATTTGGTCCTATAAAAGTTCCTTCAATCTCCAAGTCTATATTTTTTGTATCTTTCATAGATGATTATAGTAGAAGGACGTGGATTTATTTCCTTAAAAGTAAGACACAAGTCTTTAGTCAGTTCAAGGAATTTAAAGCTCTTGTAGAGAATCAGACTAGTAAGAAGATTAAGTGTGTGAGAACTGACAATGGTGGTGAGTTTTTCTCAGTAGAGTTTGAATAGTTCTGTAAAGAACAAGGTATCGAGAGGCATAAGACAACTCCTTATACACCATAGCAAAATGGAGTTGTAGAGAGAATGAACAAGACATTGATGGAGAAGGCTAGGAGTATGCTTAGTGGAGCTAGTTTAGAACAAAGGTTTTGGGCCGAAGCTGTGGCCACTGCTTGCTATCTGGTTAACAGATCTCCTACATTAGCCCTTGTTGGTAAGACACCCATGGAGGTGTGGTCTAGTAAGAAGCCTTCAATTATACATCTTCATGTTTTTGATTGTGAAGCTTATGCACATGTTCCAAAGGAGAAAAGATCTAAGTTGGAAAACAAAGTTGTTTAATGTATTTTCATCGGATACAGTGCTGGTGTGAAAGGATACAAGCTTTGGGATCCCGTGACTAGTAAGGTGTTGTATAGTAGAAATGTTATTTTTAGAGAGCTAACATCTTCTCCTATTGTGCTACAACTACATGAAAAAGAAAAGGAAAAAGATGTTGTTCAGTTGCCTCCTACCCCTGAGAAGACTGAACAGAGAGACCATGTTGGGTCTAATGATGAGGAGAGCTCTAGCAGCTCTGATAGTTCAGAAGAAGAGGAAGAACAACCTCAACCTTAGCCCTTGAGGAGATCCAAAAGAGAAAGAAAGCAACCAGAAAGGTTTCATTATTCTATGTTAGATTCTAGTTGTGCCTTTTCTTTGATTACTAACATTGATGAGCCTAGATCTGTGAAAGAGGATTTGGGCATGGAAGATGTAGGTTCCTAGATTGAGGCTATGGATGATGAGATGGCTTCATTGGAGAAAAACAAAACTTGGGAGCTTGTACCTTTGCCTAAAGAGAGAAAATCTATTGGCTTTAAATGGGTGTTCAAGAAGAAATTCTATGCAGATGGCAGTGTTGAAAGGTATAAAGCTAGATTGGTTGCAAAGGGGTATTCATAGGTAGACGGAATAGATTATGGTGAAATATTCTCTCCTGTTGCAAAGTTGACATCCATTAGATTTATGTTATCTCTTGCTACATCATATGATTCAGAGATAGAATAGATGGATGTGAAGACAACTTTCCTTCATAGTGATTTGGAGGAAGAGATTTATATGTCACAGCCTAAGCACTACATTGTTAAAGGTAAAGAATCCTTAGTTTGCAGATTAAAGAAATCTCTATATGGTTTGAAGCAATCTCCTAGGATGTGGTACCTTAAGTTTGATGCCTTTGTGTTGTCAATTGGATTTGTAAGATCAAAATCAGAGCATTGTGTTTATTTTAGAGTTGAAAATGATCGCCTTCTTATTGTTGCATTATATGTTGATGATATGTTGCTATTTGGGAAGGGTAAGGCTATGATTTCTGATTTTAAATCTTAGTTGTCAGCATAGTTTGAGATGAAAGATCTTGGGGCAGCTAGGTACATCTTGGGTATGAAAATCAGTAGAGACAGGTCTAATAGAAAACTTTGGTTGAGTCAGAGTAAGTATGTGAAGTATGTGTTGGACAGGTTCAGCATGGCAGATTGTAGACCACTATGTGTTCCTATTTCTATGGGAACAAAGTTATCTATAGATGATTGTCCAAAATCTCCTAGTGAGGTGGAGGACATGAGTAGAGTACCTTATGCTAGTGCAGTTGATAGTCTTATGTATGCTATGGTCTGTACTAGACCAGACATTGCCCAAGCAGTGGGAGTCCTGAGTCAGTTTATGGCTAATCCTAGACGGGTACATTGGGATGCAATTAAGCGAGTATTCAAATATTTGAGGGGTACATCAGATTACTCCATATGTTATCATGGTAACTCTTTTGGATCTCCGCATTCAATTTGTATTCATGGGTTTGTGGATTCAGATTGGGTAGGTGATATTGATAGTAGGAGATCCACCAGTGCTTATGTGTTCACTATGTTTGGTGGTGCCATCAGTTGGATGAGTAAGCGACAACCCGTGGTTGCTTTGTCCACTACAAAAGCTGAGTACATGGCTGCTACTCATGCTTGTAAAGAAACCATTTGGCTTAGAAGATTGTGTTTTGATGTTGGTGTTGATGCAGAACAAATTACTATTTGATGTGACAGTCAGAGTGCTATTTTCCTTGCAAAGAATCCAACTTTCCATGCCAGAACGAAACACATTGATGTGCATTTTCACTTTGTGAGAGATATGGTGGAAGATGGAAAGGTAAATTTGGAGAAGGTAGATACTATGAAGAATGTTGCAGATGCATTAACAAAACCAGTGGGCATTGAGAAGTTGAGATGGTGTTCCGAGTCTATGGGCCTTTTGACCTATAGCGGTTAAAGTTCTTGTTATGTTCCTGTTGCTCTTACAAGGTGTTCGACAAGTGGGAGAATGTTAGGAATAAGGTGTCTCAACCTTGGATAATTCCTATTCTTATTATTTGTTTTGTAAATGTATTTTTTGCAAATAATGTAATTAAGTGTGAGTGTACATGTCTAGTTGGCATGTTGATGTGTCACTCCACTTGATGTGTCGGCATCTTGTGCATAAGGAGATCATGACTTAAATGGTCATGATGGATTCCTATGATGCATAAGAACTATTTAAGGAATGTGCTATGATAGGTGTAAGAGCATCTTATGACTTGGGCCTATTTGGGCACCCAAGAAGAAGTGGTTGGTGTGTGTAAGAGAATATGCCAAAAATAGGTTGGTATGATAGATTCTCTTACACTTCTCTTGTGACCATTATTTTTGGTGGATTCTATGACAGGTTGTCATAGTCTATTCTAGGGATGGATGCCTATTCTTGGGATTGCATGTAACAACTATGTACATGTGGCTTTGTGCATGGGTCTTGGTGGTTGTGCCTATTTTTGGGTCCAGAGGACTCTATATATATGATGCTGCTCCTATGGGAGAGAAATAATAGAAGTTTAAGTCTTGTTGGCTTTGTCTCTCATTTCCTGAAAGAACTTGCATTGCAAGTGTATTGTAATCTTTGTGTTGAAGATAATACATTGTGCAGGTTTTGGAGTGCTGGGGTTTTTTATCGAAAGGTTTTCCCTAGGGTATATCATTGTGTCATTCTCTATTTTTTTGTATGCATTGTATGTGGTTGCAATATCTTTGTTAAAGTAGTTAACAAATCTAAAATTGTAAGGATTTATAAGAATTTGCACAATAATCTCCTATAGAGATGAGCGTAGGAAGCTGTTTTCGCACCTGAGTTTCCTTACAGAGATAGAGATCATTGTAACTCAAGGGAAGTCACATCCCATCAATTTGACAATTGACAAAGATGAGGTCAACATTGAGGATATTATAGATAAAGACCCTGTCATGGGTATAGAAGATGATGAAGATGTAATGGCAATCGAGGCCAAGGAAATTGAAGAAAGGAACATTGATGATTCAACACTAAAGGAAAAAGTAATGGAAGCAGAGACTATTATTGAATAGATTATGAATTTTCCTAAGATTGAAGAATTTATCTCAATGGCTAATCATGAAATTCTAATAAATGTTGATGCCCCCACCAAACCAGAAAAAGGAAGTGCATCGATGAATACCGAGGTCACTATACATATTAGGACTACAAAAGGACAAAATCAAGATCCAGTGATCCCTACCAAGGACACAAAACCAATGAAGGAGAAAGAAAAGGATAAAGAAGAAAAGAAAGAAGAAACTCAAGAAGAGGAAAAGGAAGAAATAAAAGACTACAAAACTAAGGATACTACTGCTAGATCTGATGCAAAGAAAGAATCTACAGATAAGGGAAAATCAAAGAAAGGGAAGCATGAAAATGAGAAGATTGATTTGAGCCAGCCTATTGGTATACTAAAGGTTGATATATCCACCATGAGCCATAAAGAATTATTTGAATTTTCTTATTTACTATAAATGAAATATGTACAAGACAAGTTACTTGCAAAGAAGCAAAAAATAGATGTCTTAGAAAGTGTTAAAGACATATTAAATGAGATTGCACCCGACACTGACATAAATGAAAAAGGCTAAATTTACAGTCAATTAAGTGAACTGGTGAGCCAGATATATAAACCTAGTACTGAGACCACAAAGTATATGATGCATGTGCATAAGAAGAAAATAGGATATAAAATGAATGAAGAACTACTTCAATCGATTGGACCTAATAAGGTAACACTATCTAAGCTAATTACCAAGTTGGGAAAAGAGTTGCAAGAAATTATTTTATTATTTCAGAATATTTGTTTCATTTCAAATTTCACCAAGGACATCAAGAAAAAAGATGAGAATGTGGAAAATGTGTTGATTGAGTAATTAGAAAAAGTATCTATCAAGACTAATTCTTTCAAGGAATATTATGAAATGATAAAACACTTAATGGGAGTGCAGTATGAGCTGACAAAAGAGGAGAAAAAAATATGAATGAATCTCATGGTGCTACATGTGTGCTAAAATATTGTCACACTTCTATGAGTCATTAAATCTAAGATTACTCAAGAATGAGGTCTCAAATGGTGACTCATAGCTCTCTATTCATGGAGTGCAAGGGTTTATAATGGAGGCCCTTAGATTAGACCTAGTTTGTGCCCATGCAAGTACATCAAAAAATGAGAGATTCAAAGAGGAAAAGTAAGAATGCTAGTCTCCATGATCATCAAATATGCATGCAAATGAAAATGAAAGTAGATCTAAGCTAGATGGATTAAGCTAGATGCAAGAAAGAAAATGAAAATGATGATGCAATGCTTCAATATGAGAGATCTAAGAATACCATAGCTCCAAGATGCCAAGATTGAGAGCCTCCAAGATTCCAAGATGCTAAGATGCCAAGACTCCAAAAGGATGATAATGCAAGAGATGATGATGCAAAATATGGATGATTAAGAATGAGGAGAGAGTCTCCTTATAGAGGAATCTTGGACAGTCAAGATTAAGAGGCAAAAAGAAATGAGCAACGGTGGAGATTAAATCTTGGTTGATCCATGTGCTCAAGAGGAAAAATCAAAAGATTCCATCTCATACGAAAGTGCACTTTACTTTATTATTTATTGTTTTTAGCAAAGTGGGTTCCAATATTTAACTAAAAGATTTTTTATTTATTTAAAAGAGATTTATTCTTTTAATTAAAATGAGACTTAAAATAAATGACTTGATGATTTAATTAAATGATTTTTATTTAATTAAAAGGGATTAAGTTCTCTCAATTAAATAAAACTTGAGAAATATATTAAATTTTTTGAATTAATTATAATTTGATCAAATAAATTGATTTGAATTAAAAATATTAAAAATCATTGATTCAAAAAATTGATAAAATAATTCCAACATTGATAAAATGAAGAATGGGGCCCAAAGTCTAGGTGACCATTTTAGGGTGCATACATTTTCCCCTCTTTGGGTGATGTGTGATCATTTTGGGAACACATGTGGCCAAAAAAAAATTGAAATGTGAGGTCGATTTGGGATCAAAAAACAATCCAGACGTGTGATCATTCTGGGAACATGCCAGGACAAAGATAAGCTGATTGAAAAAGACAAGGCCAACACCATTGTAAATAGGTAATTGTCAAGTCTCAAATAAGAGATAAGAATCTCAAGCAAGAATTGAATTGATAAAACTAAATCAAAGATTGAAGTTTGATAGGTACTTCCCCCTCATGATCGAAATCAAAAAGAGATAGAGGAGAAATAGTAAATCGAGAAATTTGATCAAATCAAACTAAAGATAAGGTTCTTGATGCAAGATGAAATATATAAGAATCACAAAAACAAGGTAGATCATCAAAGATTATGCCTCAAGGTTAAATTAGAAGAAAAGAAGTGGGATGAAAGTGAATGGAAGATCGAAGGTTGGAAGACGTGAAAATAAATGGAGAGAAGAAAGAGAATCTACCTCAAGATAGAGAACGCCTCAAAAATCAATCAACTGTTTAAGATGGGAAATTTTGATTGAGATCATGAAAGAAGATAAGGAAATGATGATCAGAACATGATCACAGTGGATTAAATGTCCAAAATAAAGATGAAGGAAAACCCTCTCAAACTCATAATGCAGCCTAAAAATGAAAATTAACATGAAGTCTAACAATGAAAAGGTGTACTTGCAATAGAGCAACTATAACATAGGATTTTGTGTTCATCATTCATTAGAGAATGTAAGGAACTTATTTTCATCATTGGGCCATTATTAATGGACATTGAAAAATCACACAACCATCACTAGTCACAAGCACAACTATGAAGATATGAATGTGATTTATATCAGATTAGAATGTGGAAAGATTCTAACATAAGCATCAAAGACATAAAGTTCAAGATGACTTCGATGTTAGCTTACCCAGTTTAATGTAGCAAAACTATGCTCGCATCAAGGCATAAAATGTCGGGATGACCATAAGAATGGTTGTGCAAAAATAGTCAAGGATGATGCCTCAAATCTCCTAAGTGTTTCAAGGAAACAACAAGAGACACTCAAGAGCTTTAAGAGCACACCCACAAGTAGAAAGAAATTAAAAACATGCCCCATGTCCCAAGTCCTCTAGCTATGCATCACGAAGAGACTTATTAAACAAGGACACTCAATGAAAATCAATAATAGTCAGCACACAAAGAAAATACCATGACATGTCTCAAGCATCAAGTGTTCCATTTAAAAATTTCAGTGTCTTAACTAAACTGAGTTTCGAGGATAAGGATCGAATGCTTGCAAGTAGGTAAGATCACATGAAAAAACTGGGTAAGACCAAACCAATAAGTGTTGAAAAACACTTGATGCCAGGGGTTTTGTTGAAAAACATAGTTGGGGAGGTGTTGAAAAACACCATTTGCGAGGTTTCCTAAAGACAAATGCATCCAAGAGACCAAAGCTAACATAGTGCTACCCCTAGACAAAGACAAAGACCAATTTCAAACCAAGGCAACAAGGACAAGGCATGATGGAGAAAGGCTAAGTGTCGAGGATGCGTGCTAAGAAAAAAAGGTGCAAAGGTCTCAAGTAGCACATGTTTCTAGGTTTTCACCACTTAGATTTGTTGCAATTTTTTTTTATATTTTTTTTCAGGACTTTTTATAATTTTTTTGTATTTTTGCTACCAAGACGCTTGTTTCTAAGTTTTCACCAAGGCACTTTTTCTATATTTTTTTGAATTTTTTATTTTTATTTGCATTTTTGGAATATATTATTTTTTTTGGAGATACATCAAAGAACCTATTGCTAGGTTTTCACAAAGATGATCATTTTTTTAGGACATTTTCTAATTTTTAGGATTTTTAATGATATACCATTTTTTTGGATTTTTTCAAGATCAATAAGTATGTACAATGGATGCCCCCAAATAGAATGGGCATCAAACTCCCAAGCAAGACCACATCATGTAGTCCCAATGTCTAGCAAGGTGGAGAACAAGAGGGATTGACAAGCTGGTGGAAGAGATGGAAAACAAGAGAATAAAGGAGAATGAAGGGAAGAAATCCTCAAGGACAAACTCCTCAAAAGTACCCAAGCTAGGGAAAAATTGTCATGTAAAGCACATTTGGATGAGTAATGAAAGGCCATCATAGGATAAGCCACAAAAGTGTAATGCAAAAGAAGGAAAGGATGCAGTCCAAAGGAGTAGACATGTCAAGAGGCTTCATAGCATCATGTTTTACTCTTTTTTATTAAATCAAGACCAAAGGGGAAAATGATAGCGAAAGGCTAGAATGAATGCAAAAAAATAAATATGAAGGCTAAACATAAATGGAATGAAAGCAAGATCATCATAAGATAGCTCACAAGATAACCAAATGTTTGTGTATAGGTCAACATTGTCAAGATCAAAGATGGAATGGATGAAATATGTAGAAGAACTATGCATGATACTTGATTGTCAGGTTTTCATCATGGTACTTATCTAAGGCACCACAAGGGAGTGGTTTTCAACATAGGATGAATTTATTTCTCTTTACTTTTTCTACCAAGGCACCTATTTCTAGGTTTCCACCAAGGCACATTTTTAATTTTTTCATTTTTTTTGTTTTCTTTTTTAATTTTTCTATTTTTTGAATTATTTATTTATTTTTTTGGAAGAAGGAAAGCTTTTTAGATAATGCTCCTTGAAAGGTTAAACCATGATATGCCAAGGATTAAAAATGATATGCTCAAAGATGCTTATAGGGAAAAGAAGATGAAAGAGAAAAATGGAGGATAAAGTTTTATGTAAAGCGAGTGAGGTTGGAAGATATGAGGAATAGGCAAATGAGGAAAAATGATAGAAGGTAGAAGGATAATGAATGGAAGGATTATGAAAGGATAGATGGAAAGGAAGGAAAGATCAACATCAACACACACCTTGAAGGGTGGAGAGAGGATGGAGGAAATGTGAATAAAGGAATATGTGAAGGAATATGGTGAATGGATAGAAGAGGTTGCGGTTTAGGCACATGGAATGGAAGAATGTTTTTGGAAGTAGATGAAGTGGAAGCCTTTGGAAGCTTGAATGTCAACTTCAATTTTTGTTCAACATCATAATCTTTCAAGAGAGATTTTGGAATCCATATAGCCATAGGATTTTCATTTCTTTTTGATGATTTAGAGAGAATAACTTTAATGATGGATTTTGGAACCCATACTTGTCTTGTAGTTTTCTTCTTAGATATCTCTTTTGACTTTATGCCTCCATGTCGATTAGAGGAGATATGGTGATCTTCTTTTTTTTATGAATTTTTGTATTGCTTCTTTTTCTTGTATTGAACATTCAAGTTACTTCCAAAAGATTTGGGACTTGTGGAAGAAGAAAGAGAATATGACTGGTTTAGATGGGTGGGTGGATGAAAAAGATTCAAGGGTATGCATCTATGCTGATCTTGAGGAAAGATAGGAGATGGAGGGACATAAGGACCAAAGATGGATGATGAATTAGGAGAGTTAGGAGGGGAAAGTGAAGGGACATAAGGGCCCAATATGGAATAAAGATGTGAAGCCCTTAGTATTGGTGGAGGAGCTCCCAGGATGGACATGGAAGATACAAAAAGATAATCATTAAGTTCATCAACATCTATATGACAACCAAGGACATTAGCATCTTTAGAATGAGCATTAGGATTTGCAATAGGATCATGAACATCTTGAATAGGAGCAACTTCTTCAATAGGATTGTTCAAAGCTTGCAAAGACTTAGGAAGAGTAGAAAGTGGAAGCGAACATGGAATGGTAGAACAAGAAGATGGAAGACTTTGATCTTGACAAGGAGCTTTGGATAGCATAAGCATATCATTTTTTTCTTGATTTTCAATAGGCTTAACATTGGAAGTAACAACACCATTTTTAATAACCTTAATGGAAGTATCATCTTTGGAAAGCGCAAGTGTAGTAAGGTTATTTTGATTGTCAATAAGCTCAATGGTGTAAGTAGTAGCTTGATCTTGCTTAGGAGAAGACTTAAGACATGGTGGAATGAATGAGACAGAGCATAGAGGATCAAAAGAACCATGAAATGGAGGAGAGACATCATGAAAAAGATTGGATGACATGGAGGGTTCTTGATCTTGATCTTTCTTTATGTTATTTTTTAAATTTTTTTTAGAGTCCTCTTGACATGGATCCACTTCTAAGGACAAGGAAGCATTTTGGAATTATATGGAAGACTTTGAAAGATATGATGAAAGACTAGCTAAAGTAGGAATTATAGTGTATAAAGGCTTAGACTCTTTAGGTTTAGCATTATTGAAAGTATTTGCAGCCAAGTGAAGATTAGCTTGAGTTTCTTTAAGAGGTAGCCCCTAAGAATAACTATAGGGAATTGCATGAAAAGTATTAGAACTTTAGTGGAAGAAGGATTTGTGAAATATTTGGAACACTTGGAAGCTTTAGGAAATGTATGGGTATTGGAGGAATTAGGGGATGGAAGGGAACCATCACAAGACAAAGGTCCATCATTAACATAATCTTGCTTGAGAGTGTAATCTTTATTTTCAACATGAATGTTCTTAGAGGAATGATTCTTATAATATTGATGTTTCAAATTAGTACAATGCATTTTATAGTCCTTAGTAGTAGTAAATGGATCATAATCAACGTATTGTTCACAAAAATCATCAAAGTCTCTTTCAAAATCAGAATCATATGGATCACCATCATGATCTATCCAATAGGATGACCCTTTAGTAAGCATGAGCACATGACAAGGAGGACTCTTAGGAATAGAGGTTTCATAGGTATGACTATATGGTTCATCATCATAGCCATCATAATAGTCATCATAGTCATCAAAGGTGGGTGTGTCACTCTTCATGGGAGAGGTATCACAAGGATTACTATATTTCTCATATTGAGGAGTAAGACTCTTGAGAAAAGTAGAAGATGAACGAGATCATGAAGAAGAGGAAAGTGGAGACTAAGTGGAGGAAGAAGACTTGGATAATGAGGAATGTGAATAATATCTAGAGAGTCATGATAATACTTGGAAGATGAAGAATTCGAATGATGTCTAGAAGAGTCATGATAAGACTTGGAAGGTGAAGAAGAATGAGAAGACTTAGATGATGAAGAATGTTTGGAAGAAGAAGATCGTGAGAGGATCAAGAGCATGTTTCTACCAAAGGTGGGTGATTCACTTGCTTTCTTTTGTATTTTTGTCATAAATTTATCATCAATGAAACTGTTGGAAGAATGATATTTTTCAAATTGAGCAAGGAGATCAAGATCATCCATTTTCAAGAGAGGTTCTATAGCAAGATAGTTGAAACTCATGATTCTAGAAGAGGAGGAACCAAGCATGGAAGTGACAGAAGAGATGAATAGAAGAAGGTAGACTAGAAAATAAGAGGAATGAATCAAGAAGACATGAAGAGTTTAGAAAGAAGCATGAAGGAAGATGAGAAAGGATGGAAATGGGAAACTAGGAAGACATGGGAGATGTAGAAGAAAGGAGACCAAGAGTCATTTTGTGCAAATTGATACCATTTAAGTTCATTTGGATATTGAGAAACATGTCATAGAACTTTTCGGGAGATCTTTAAAGTTTTTATCACTCAGGAATTCAGATTTGTTTGTTTTAAAAGATCAACTAGATGCATCAACATATTTTTATCATTGATCAAGCACACAAGATAATAATCAAGGAGTTCAAGCAAACAATGTCTTCAAATAATGAGCAAGAGGCAAAGCAACCTTGCACATGAACAAGAATAGTGACTTAGTATTTCTACTCCTTAAGAACTACTTGTGTATGTTCTCAAAATATTTTTCCAATCACACACATAGTCCTAGCAAATAAAAATTTGGTTACACTATAGTTCTTAGTAATGGTTTGACTCTGCAACTTTTGTAATCTCAAGAGGGTGAACTCCAATCTAGGTGCACTGGAGTTTTGACACATTCTGAGAATTTAATCAATCAGAGATGCTGAGGAGAGCTAACAGTCCAACAAGAAATTACACCCATGGAGATTTCTTCCACAAGGACATTTATATAGCGGTTGTCAGTGCCATGGAAAAAATGGCTATTACCACTTGAGGTTCCATCCACTTGGTTTACCCAATAAAGGGAGTGTCCATTATAGTTAACTCTCTCTAACAAGGTGACTCACAAAAAGGACCACATAGGGACTTGGTTTAGATTCAAGGATCTGAGTTTCTGATACTACCCAAAAAGGGAGTAGAGCATAATCCTCTAGCCTCTTCACTTCACCCAAACATAGCAAATAGATTAATTTGACATGCTAAGACTGAAATTAACCTCACCAAGATTTGTGGTGTCAACTTGTGATCTATCAATCCCTCCGGAGAGAGAATGAATCGACCAAAAGATGAGGATGCAAATCAAGGGAACGTGAGATAATCTCAATATCCTACCTACCTAAAAGGGGATCTATTGTCAAGAAGAGACTCAAAAGAAACCCATCTCTCAAGATCACCACAAATAGTTTTCATAGGGCCTAATTACTATGTGAAACACATGTAAAAAAAAGTAAATCTATGTTCTTTTTAGAGCCCCAAAGTGAAGTGTAATCTATGAAAGCAATAAACACTCAAGCTAAACACATGAGAGATTAATTTTATTTCCAAAATCAAAATGTTTTAGAGATGCAAAAAAATACCTCAAGTTAAAAGCAACGTGCTTAGTAGGATTTTATTGAGCTTTTTTTGTGCAAGCAAGCCACGAATTCTCCAACAGGCAAACAAGCAAACAAGATATGCAATGTATATCCAACTTATGCAAACCCTAGGATTAAATTTGAAAATTAATTTTTAGGAGCAATAATAGCCAACAAGTAATCCAAATGAGAACTCATATCATCCATTGAACCATAAAAATAAGTGCATACACATCACAAAATTTTATTTTTTTTGCATTTGACCTAGTCAATAAGATCTGATTTTTTTGATATGATTTTGGCCACAAAAATAAAAATAAAAAATAGATGCCCCTACAAAAAAATAGAGAGCTTTCCAAAAATGTAAAAATTTTAGAAAAATATCTTCATTTGTGCCCTAGAGACCCATTTTACTAAAATAGAACACTTTTTGTAAATCAATTATTTGAGCTATGATATTGCATCCAAATTCAAAACACAAAGAATGGACCCACTGTATAATTAGAAGAGCTTTCCAAAAATGTAAAATTTTTTGAAAAATATGTTAATTTACGCTGAAAATTAATTTTTTATGAAAAATCAAGAAAAAATTATAAAAAATCTAAACTACCTCAAAAAATTTTTAATTTTTTATTGGAGCTTTTCTCATATGTCATCAACCTACAAAAAACAATTCAGACCAAAACACCAAGCCGTTTGGGATATATGATCAAATCTTTGAAAGTCTAGGGTTTTAGTCTACAAGCAAATCTGCACAAGGGGTTTAGCTCCAAAAATAATCAAAACCAACATGTAAAAGTGGGTTTCCCCATGGTGGGAGGAAAAAAATGTGTGCTAAAATGTTTTCACACTTCTATGAGTCATTAAATCTAAGATTA
This sequence comes from Chamaecyparis obtusa, assembly GCA_027943335.1. Classification (NCBI taxonomy): domain Eukaryota; kingdom Viridiplantae; phylum Streptophyta; class Pinopsida; order Cupressales; family Cupressaceae; genus Chamaecyparis; species Chamaecyparis obtusa. The sequence goes on from BSBK01003901.1 coordinate 507,952, forward strand.
CTCAAGAATGAGGTTTCAAATGGCGACTCATAGCTCTCTATTCATGGAGTACAAGGGTTTATAATGGAGGCCCTCAGATTAGACCTAGTTTGTGCCCATGCAAGTACATCATAAAATGAGAGATTCAAAGAGGAAATGTAAGAATTCTAGTCTCCATGATCATCAAATATGCATGCAAATGAAAATGAAAGTAGATCTAAGCTAGATGGATTAAGCTAGATGCAAGAAAGAAAATGAAAATGATGATGCAATGCTTCAATATGAGAGATCTAAGAATACCATAGCTCCAAGATGGCAATATTGAGAGACTCCAAGATTCCAAGATGCTAAGATGCCAAGACTCCAAGAGGATGATACTGCAAGAAATGATGATGCAAAAGATAGATGATTAAGAATGAGGAGAGAGTCTCCTTATAAAGGAATCTTGGATGGTCAAGATTAAAAGGCAAAAAGAAATGAGCAATGGTGGAGATTAAATCTTGGTTGATCCATGTGCTCAAGAGGCAGAATCAAAAGATTCCATCTCATAGGAAAGTGCACTTTACTTTATTATTTTTATTTTTTATTTTTTATTTTTAGCAAAGTGGGTTCCAATATTTAATTAAAAGATTTTTTATTTATTTAAAAGAGATTTATTTTTTTAATTAAAATGAGATTTAAAATAAATGACTTGATGATTTAATTAAATGATTTTTTTAAATTAAAAGAGATTTTTATTTAATTAAAAGGGATTAAGTCCTCTCAATTAAATAAAACTTGGGAAATATATTAAAATTTTTGAATTAATTACATTTGATCAAATAAATTGATTTAAATTAAAAATATTAAAAATCATTGATTCAAAAAATTGATAAAATAATTCCAACATTGATAAAATGAAGAATGGGGCCCAAAGTCGAGGCGACCATTTTAGGGTGCATACACTACAAACATTTTTGATACCACATATTGAGTCATTGTAGAAATATGTGCATAAGACAAAAGATTTAGTAAGCACACCAAATGTAAGTGCTATGGACAACATGATCAGTCTAATAGATGACATCAGTGATTAGATCATAGTGTTCCAGACACTAAAAGATTCATCAAAGGTATCATTAAAGGATGCACAAGAAAGGTATAAATCAATTTTTGACAAGATTCCTCAATCGAAAAAATAGTGAGTTATTGTTTTAGAATTTTTTCTAAAAAAGGGAGAAATATGTGTGTGTGTGTGTGTGTGTGTGTGTGTGTGTGTGTGTGTAAAGGAGATAAAAGAGTGTGATGGAATAAGGAGAAAATATATGGATGTAAATATATGCATAGATATCATATGAAAAGTATTACCACAGGGGGAGTAATAAGTAAACATAAGTAATTGATATATAAGCTGGTTTTACCAAGATATTTATACATGAACAATTTTGACAATATTGCTAAGGACAAAATTTTTTATGACTTTGAATTTTTTTTAATCAAAGATACCAAACTAATGCCAAAGGGGCAAATTGATACTCCTATAGAGTTATTTTGTTTTCATTAGTTATGATTAAGTCATAAGGATTGTCAAAGTCATTCGGTAAAGAAGGAAAGTCAAGTCGATAAAGCACACAAGCTAGTTGGTAAAGGAAATAAAGGAAAGATAGTTTTCAGTTAAGACAAAGGAAGTTTAGACACCGAGCAAGGTAGAACAGAGGAAAGAAAGTTGTACCGAGCTACACCAGTTATTGAGCCAACAGATGATACAGTCACCTAGAAAAAAAAATATATTACCGAGCATGAAAGCCCGAGACAAGGAGAATCTACAAATACATTGAACATGGACACCGAGAAGAAAATAGTTTACAAATATCAAGGAGTTTGTTTGACAGAGCATTGGAGATTTAACTATAATGATTACGCATGATTACAAGGTGAGATTCATCAATAAGAATTAAATGAGATATATGCATTGGAGAAGTAACCAATACTGGCACCACTTGAAGAAATGATTCTAGAACATTTCCACCACTTCTAGAATTGAGTATAAATGGATCAAAGTATGAAGATCAAAGCATAAGGAGAGAGTGCACGTGCAAAGTAGAAATTACAGATAGAAAGTGGTGAGTAGAGAAGCTATCAAGTAACAGAGTAGTAAAGAGAAGACTGCTAATGTGATTTAGAATGGAATTGACCAAGTACAAAATTGTTATTGTAAGAGAAGCACATTATGAGGTAAATAATTATTGAGCATATTGAGTTTGACATGCATAATTGGATGCAAGTATTACAAACATATTTATGTATCGATTAAAGTGTAATCATAATTGTAAAGACTCTTAATCGAGTAGATCCTAGTAGATCTTATTTTGTAAATCCTTTAACATAGTAAAGTTCTTATATTAGAATTGTAAAATCCTTTAGCAATGTAGACTTAACTAGTCTTTAGACTCTTAGCTTAGCTAATACACTTAACAGGGTAAGCTATCACAAATAAATAATATTGTAGCTCTAACTGAGAATAATTTTTACTGCAGTAGTGAATTTTTGTGGGTCTCATCCCCACTGTAATTTTTATCCTCTAACAAGGATTTCTATGATACCAATATGATTTTGTTATGGGCTATGTGTTAATTCTTTATATATATTTTATGAGATGCATGCAAATTTATGAATTTGGTAAATGGTTAAGAACATTAGTTAGAAGTATTTTGTAGTACTAATTCACCCCTAGTCTCTCAGTACTCACATGTGCATACTTAATCCAACAATGCTTGTAGGGAAGAATATTTTCATCCTAAGTCTATTATTCATCATTGATATGATTGACCACAAGGTAGGAATCACCATAGGCATGTAGTTCTCTGATTTTCCATTCGATAGCTAGTTTCATTCCATTAGTCAATGCTTCATATTCTTCCACATTGATGGTACATGGGAAGATAATTTTGTAAGCCTTTTTAATCTTATAAACTTGGGGAGAGACAAATAGAACACTAGAACCCACTCCTTTCATCATAAACAATCCATCAAAGAATGATTTCAATGGATGTTGTGTTAAGTGCAAAATGGACTCATCAAGAAATTTAACAAGAGGTTGTGTGTCTTGCAAAGGCCCATGTGCTCCACCAAATCTTTTCCTTTTATCACCTTTCGATCAATGTATGTAATGTCAAACTCACTAAGGATCATCACCCATTTTTCCAATTGCCCATTTAATATTTATTTTCTTAATTGTTCAAGTATTTGAGAGGATCAATCTTTACAACTAGCTGTGTAGAGTGTGCTAGCATATAGTGTCTGAATTTTTGAGAAGCAAACACCACTGCTAGAAAATCCTTCTTGATGACGATATAGTTAAGATCACAAGAAACTAATTTTATTCTATTATAATAGATTATTATTTCATTACCTTGAGCATCATGTTGAGTGAGTAGTGCTCCAAAGGAAGAAGTCATAGCTTATATGTAGAGAAAAAGAGACTTAGTAGAAATAGGAGTCATTATCAAAGAAGGATTTTCTAGATACTCTTATATATGTTGGAAGTTCTTCTCATAATCCTCATTCAATTTGAAATTCACACCCTTGTGCAAAGTCTTAGTGAATGGTTGTGCTTTATCAGCTAGCTATGAGATAAACTGGCAAATGGATTGTAGCTTTCCCTATTATGTTCTCATTTGACTGATGTTTTGAGGTGGTTGCATTGCCAGTTTAGTTTTTACTTTAGAAGGATCTACTTTGGCACCTCATGCTCAGATAATGTACCCTAAAATCTTTCCTGAGGTAACTCCAAAAGTGCACTTCTTTGGATTGAGTTGTAACTTTAATTGTTCCATTCTCATGAAGATTTTATCCAAATTAGAAAGGTATGTACATATCTTGTATAATATTTAGCCAATGTGTCCTCGACATACCCTTCCATGTTCCTATGCATTATATCATGAGAGATAGTTGTCATTTCCCATTGATATATTGCACCAACATTTTTTAGTCCAAAGGGTATGACATTCTAATAGAAAGTACCCCAAGAAAAAGTAAATGTCATCTTTTCTTAGTCTTTTGGTGCAATGTGTATTTGATTATAACCAAAAAATTCATCCATCAAGGAATACATCTAGAAACCATCAGTAAGATCCAAAATCATGTCTATACTAGGAAGCAGAAAGTCATGTTTAGGACAAGCTTTATTCAAGTCTCTAAAGTTTGTAAATACCCGTAATAATTTTTTTATCTTTTGAAATAGGTACAATGTTGGAGATCCATTCAGCATAGTCTATGTCTCATATAAATGCATCTTTGAGTAAGTTTTCCATTTTTTCCTTAACCAGTAGTGCTACATGAGGATGCATGTTTCTCATCTTTTGTTTTACTAGTTTCATGCCTAGTGCAATAGACAAGTGATGCATAATTAGATTTGTGTTTAAGTCAGGCATTTTAAAATAGGACCATGAAAAATTAATCTTCTTTTCTTTAAAGAACTAAATAAATTATTTATTTTCATCCTTGGGAAGAGATTGTGCAAGATGTATAATTTGTTGATTTTTTGTTGTACCCAATGTTAGCATAACTGATGCAGTGATGCTAAGTGTTACATTGATGAAGATTGGTATATATTTAATAATATATGAATCAATTATTTGGTTTTCATTGATGTGAACTAATTAACTTAGTGTTTTCTATATGTTACTAGATATTGTGTGAGTAAATCATGAGTTGCAATATGTTTCTGAAGTTTCTATTCTAAAGGAAGCACATGTTATGTGTTGTGATGTTAAGTTTCTAACCATAACTTTTGATATGAATTATTGAGTTGGTTATGTTTAAATGGAATCAAAATGGGTAACTGCTAAAATAGTTAGTGATAGACAGTTAGTGATTTGAATGTTACCTCAAATCAGTGATGAGTTGGATGGGCAGTCATAAGATATGATTGATAACAATGTCTAGATAATATGTTGAGGATTGTGACTCATATTGTGGACTGATAAAGATGGTTTAATTGACTGGAAGTGATATTGACAAAATGAACAGATAAACAAAATAGAGTTCTTGAATAGGTATTCAAGATTTGTGAATCAGTGAAGAAATCCAAAGTGGCAATGGGATCAGTGATGTTATAAGTGAAGTAGTAAGAAATTTATGTGATTTGTGGAAAGTGTTTGACATCACATTGACCTATGTATGCATTTGAGGTGGATTATTTAAGAAGTTTCTCTTGGTCAAAAGATTTTTTGAAGATGGTTAAATTTCCAAGGTGAAATCTAGATGGAAGTCGACGCAGTCAAAGAAAAATGGTTTATGAGTTGTTAAATACATTGTATCTTACCTAACAGGATCTAGATCATTCACATCTCACATCTAGGGTTTATTTTAAGTCAGTGGAAGAAAATCTATATACTAGAAAATTGAAAAAGGTGTTAATTATTGATTGCAAATTGAAGAAGGGTGCAGTGACATAGCAAGTAAAGGAATCAAGTGTGATCAAGTCAAGAAATAGTATAGTATGTGAAGAATATTTTTAGAGCTTAATAGGATCTGATCATGTAGAGGTAGTGAAATTTCATGGATTATTTTATCTATTGCTTTCTAACCATTGTAACAATGAAATCCCTTAACTGGGTAGATACTAACAGATCTTAGTTGTAATTCCTCTAACAAGGTGGAATTAATGTTGAGTGTTTAAAGTCCTATAAAAAGGTTGATCCTAATAGGTAAAATATCCTAAAAGGTCTATAGGAAAATCCCTTAACTAGGTAGCACCTAACTATTTTTTTGTAAACCTGTAATCGGGTAAGCTCCACATACGACCTATTCGAGAAGAGTGCAGATTTAGTGGGTACCAACTCCCAATGTGGTTTTTATGAGTTGGGTTTCCATGAGAAAAATATGGTATTCTATGATTGATTATTTGTAATTGCATGCTTTGAAAGTTTCTATTTATGTTAGTTGATTTTGAAAGTCTTGGTTCATAAAGTTTAAAGACTTTTAAAATAGAGAATTTGTTGATTATTGATACACACCTTCCCTCTTAGTAATTAGACATGTGTTAGAACCCAAGTTTACTTGTTGTGTAGGATTTATAAGAACTGAAGATTGTTTCTAGAAATGTTCAAGGAGGATATCAAGTATCTCATCCGTGGGCACCTTAGACAGGTTTTCACTAAGATACATGATATCTTCCATTGACATTTTTCCTCTCATTGTTTTTTTGGAAGAAGGCTCAACATCGTTGAGATAACACGAATGGTCATGATTATTGGAGAAGAATGAGAGGTTTATGGCTTGGGAGTTGTTCTAGTTAATTAGTTAAAATTAAACAAGATGTAAGGAACCAACAAGATCAAGGGAAAAAACTCTAGTATCATCATCATTATTCATGGTTGTTGAGGACAAGTCAAGAAAGTTATCTTCTATATAACTATTTTGATAATGAATTGTAAAAGAATTGCTAGAGGAGTTATGAGAGTATTCTACGAACCTAACCATCTTGATCTAGTCCTAAAGTGAATATTAAGGTCTCATTCAACCTCCTCTCTATGGTGAAGAAATATCTAGAGAGGGACCATTATAATCCTAGATATTGAAGAAAATTTCCAGTTGGTATTTTGTGGAATAATTATAGGACTATTAACAAGAGACTCTTCTTGTTTGGATGTAGCTTGAGTTGGAGGTATGAAATTTTTTTTTATACCTAGATGATCTATATGATCCTCAGGATCATGCTATCTGGTAGAGATTTCACCAACCTCAAAAGTGCATGTAGGAGTATACTTGTGAATTACATCAACCTCTATATCTATCGTAGCATTAGATAGCTAGTACCATTCATACTTGTGTGAGTCAGTTTGACTACAACACATTGTCCCAATTCTTGAGCTAGAGTCATAGGAAGTTCTTCATTATTACTTTATTGATTTGGCGATTGTCTCTCGATGTTGTCTAGATTGAGGTTGGTTATGCTGGATTGATTATCTTTAGTGTCTACTTCTTGAGGGATCCAAGGTCTATCTATGTTACCCTCAGGTCTAAAGCTTGATTGAGTACTATTTTTAGACTTTCATCCTTGAATGTTAGTGGAAAGATTGAATCCTAAAAATTTTAATTTTCTATAACTACACATGGAAGTTGTACCCACAATTTCATCATTAACAACATCCTTGGTCTTAGTCCAAAATTTATACTTATCCTTATTATGCTGATTGTTAGAGGAAGATTTATGTTTGTTATGTTTTAGGGTTATTTCTCCCTTTCGAACAAGGACATCTTCTATGCAAATAGAAGCCTCAACCAATTTATCAAAAGAGGTTTGATTTTTTGTTTGCAAAGCATAGTTTTCTCCTAGGACCAAAGTGTTTATAAATATTGCTAGATATTGCTAATACATTGGAGGATATTGTTGATACATTTAATATGTTTAATCACTACGTTGAGTGATGCTAGAGTTTCTCTTGTTATCATTTGTGTTTTGTCACTAATGTCAACATACGTTTCTATGAAGAGAACATGTTGGTTACTATAGTGTACATACACTATATGGATGTTTTAGAATGTACACAATCCAATGAGAGTACAGGAAGATATCCAAGATTGCATCATGTAATATTGTGTATTGGATGAGTTACAGATCTTTTGGTGAAGACTGGTTACTAGACAGTAATAGTGGAAGTTGCCAAAGTTAGTCTCTGTGTTTTTGGTATATCTTACAGAAGGTATGGATTCAGCGTATGTGAGCTTAAGGGATGACATACAAGGTATTTAAGAATGTTTGTTGGCCAATGCAAGTCATGAAAAGTAGGATGATGTCAGTTGTGGTGTGTGTTCTAGAGATGACCTATTTGGAATCTGACTTAAGGGTTGTAGCATGTATTATGGATGGCAAATATGAATTAAGGATGTCAGTCCTTAATTGTTGTAATGTAATTTTTGTATACTTGTTTTAGATAATGTGTGTATCTTAGCAAGGGGTTATGTAATTGTTTGTATATTAGGAAAGGCTAATTGGCCGACCCGATCATGTAAAATGTAATAGGCCATATATGTAAGATATTTTCTTTAGAAAAGATAAGTATTTAATGTATGTGATGTGAAAAAGAATTTTGGAAGCTGCGACCTTGTACCTATTGGATGTAGAGTAGCGACTTGTATGTACTTAATTAGAATTGACTAAGCAAAGACTATTGCTATCAAACAATTCACAAGGATTTTGTATTTCCTCATATACACTTGTATTGCGAACATTATGTTCTGAAGGTGGACTTAACCTTCTTTGGGCAATGAGCAGTCTAGGTAGTGAGCCTACCCTTTTCTTTGACTCCAAACAAGGTCTGTTCTCTAACAAGGATAATGTACTATAACATTTTAATCATCTCCTAATAGGGCTAGATATTCTAATAAGGATACTATACTCTCAATACATCATTAGTGGGTGTTAATTCCCATTGGGGTTTTACCTTTAACAGGGTTTCCTTGAAAAAAATATATTGTGTTATTGAGTTGGGATTCATTGTGTTCATTGGATTTGTTATTGCTCCTATTCAAAGTTTAGAGTTTAATAATTTGTCATGCAAATGATTCACCCCCCCCTCAGTTGTATTATGGATTGTTATTCCTAACAATTGGTATTAGAGCTTCTGGTCCTTAGACAAAAATCCTAACAACTTGAGGTGATCTTGGAGATGTCAATCTATAGGAAGGATAGTCTAAAATTTGATCCTAAAAACTTTGACAGTTGGAAGAACAACATGTCAACTCATTTTCTATGTTTGGGTGTCAACTACTGGATGGTTACAAACAATCAGGTGGCTATGAAGGCTCATGATGAACTGGAAAAGGCTATTGATTATGTTCAAAGAAGGTATTCTCATACAACATGGTCACAAGGGAATCACTGATCAGTGCACTCTCTGAAGGAGAATATACTGAGGTTAAAGATTTTGATTCGACACACCAGATTCGGATAAGATTATAAGCATTGTATGAAGGAGACAAGTTTACCAAGCAAGAAAAGATTGAGAACTAGAAAATTAAGCTAGAGAAGCTACAAATGAAGGATGATGAAAGTGTTAGGGCTTATGTACAAAGAGTTACAGAGGCTTTTATTGGAATCAGAAATTGTGGAGGCACCTTTGAAGAGGAAGAAGTCATTTCAAAGATTCTTAGATCATTGACACCTATTTACAAGACCAAAATTTCATCGATAGAAGAAATTGTCAGAGTAATTATCATCACTTATTAATTAGATCATGTTGATTTAATTAATAAGTTGTCTATGTACTCTATTTTCGCTTCAACTATCTCTTAGGTGCATATAATTAATATTTTATATTAATTATATTGCACAACCTAGCTTTTTCCTTTTAGGATTTTCATTCACCTTATAGGTTGAACTCTTGTAATTATTTTTCATTATGCTGACTACAACTTTTGTTCTCTCATTTTGAGCATAGAAGGGTTTCATTTTTTTCCATCTTTTTCTTCATTCTTTGTAACAGGTATCTTGGATGCAGATTGGTCTTGGAAGTTGAATCTGTATTATTTAGTTCCTACATGGTATCAGAACCATTCTGTTGTTGCTTGTTTGAGTTTGTTTGAAGCTGTGGATCAATCAATTTTTCTATTGTTTTTTATTGGATCTGGTGGGTCTCATTTTTCTAGAGCACTTTGGAAAAAAACTAACCTCACGGTTGCGTCTGGAAGGCCAAAAAGCCCTTATTTTCATATAAAACTTCACCTATTTGGCCTCCAGGGCATCTGGGAGAATTTTTTTGGCCTATTAGGGCCGTACCGACACAAAAATCAAGAAAAAATTCCCTTTTTTTCCTAAAAAAATAAAAAATGGCATTTATTTTTAACGCCTCCTATTAGAAAACCACTACACCACTCGCGCATCACCCGCGTGCCACTGCACCACCACACCACCGCCCGCCTTCGGCCATCGTGCCATCACCAAACTGTCACCTGCGTGCTACCCAATCATTGCCTCTACACCACCACTGTGCCACCTAGCCGCCACTGGCCACCTCCTGACATCCCATGGCAGCCATACGGCCATCAAAATTTTTCCAGGGACTAGTTTTTTTTAGTGTGCTTACATTTTGGGAGTACCTGTGCCTTTTTGGTCCTATAGGGCTCATATGGACACCAAATTTGACATATGATATATTGTCAAAAAGGTCTTTTTGAGATCGTTTCTCTCATGCAAGTTTAATTTCCTTTTTTTTATAGTTTGATCAACTTTTTTTGGTGTCAAAGTGCAGGCTTCATTTTTTCCTCTCTACATCTAGAAATCAAGTTTTTTCCTTCTTTTTTTTTGTTCTTACATACTTATTTCAAGTGCACAAGAGATAGCATAATATTTTATGGGGGGGTGAAAATTCTCTTTCTGTCATTTATTTCAAAGAGACCCTTCTACTTCTGTCTACTTTCTCTCAATGGAAGAATCTTCTATCGTCCACCTTACACCTCACAACTATCACACGTGGAAAGGATAGATGACCAGATTGCTTATGGAAAAAGGGTTATTGTCATGCCTCAATGAGGCTCAGCCAGTTTTACAGTGGCCTTATGAGGCTCTTATGCAGAGAAATAGGATAGATGAGGCAATGGGCCTCATTGCAATGAATATTTCATATGGGTTGTTGTTCCACCTAGATGGTTTGACCACACGTAGGGATATGTGGAATAAGTTTTCCACCTTGTTTGGCACAATGAATCAGTTCGGGGTTCTCCAAATAGATGCAGAGTTCACCTCCTTGGTACCTAAATCATTCACTAGCATTGAGGACTTCTTGATGAAGTTCAAGTCTCTTCAATCTATTTTACAGGTTGTTGGAAAGATGAAGTTAGATGATGAGTGTATCTTTTTGATACTCTCAAAGCTTCATGACCCTTATCAGATTTTCACTTCTACCTTCTACTCCACTATGGATGCACTAGGTGCATGACATGTTATGCCCTCTTTTGAGACCTTCTATGATAGGTTGACTCATGAGCAGTCCAAGCTCAATCAGATAGATTCACTTACAGGTTCACAGTCATAGGCATTACCTTCCAAGTCACCTCAAGATACACAGAAGTAGAAGCTGAAGCAAATATCTGATTCCTCTTCTTAGCACGCTACTGGCCCACCATCTTCTTCTAAGAAGGAGAAATAGAAGATTGAGAGCCCTACATGTTCTTATTGTCAGAAGGGGCCTCATGATGAGTCACATTGTTTTCATAAGAGATTTGATGGTTATGAGAAATAGATTTCAGATTTGCAAGCTCTCCTTAAGAAGAGCACTATTTCCTCTCCATCCTCTTCTACCTCGTAGGGGTCTTCTTTTCAGTCTTCTACCTCATCTTTGACATCCGGATAAGATTTTGGATAGGGTCATGCATTACAAGCTTCTGTTGCATCCCCTTCATAGGTCCCTTGGATACTAGATTCTGGTGCTTCTCACCATATGGCATCTTCTCCAAAGATCTTCTCTTCTTTTGAGGCTTCTCCTATTCCTCACAATCTCATGGGGAATAACATTGTTATGCCAATCTACGGGAAAGGCTCTGTAGGCATTCAAGATGGTACATTCAATGATGTATTATATGTTCCATCTATGTCTATAAACCTTCTCTTGATTTATCAGATTACACACAGTGGCTCAGGGAAGAAAGTTGAGTTCACGGTAGATTCAGTCTCCATCTGGGATAGTGCGATGGGAGGCATTGTTGCTATAGGGACAGTTGATCATTCCACCCATCTCTACAACTTTTCACACTTTGGCCCACCTTCTCCATTATTGGAGCACAACTCTCCTCTTCTACAAGAGCATCATGTGGGAAAAATAGGTCACTTGAACCTCTGTGTTGTTCCTGAGACCACTTCTGTGACTGCCTTTCCACATCTTGTTGAGGTTTCCTCTCTTCAACAAGACTCTTTTTCAGCACTGCCAGACCCTCTAGCTCCATTCATCGAGCCACCAGATGCAGTTGTTGAGGATTTTATAAAGGACATTCATCTCCTCTTCCATGGCAGTGTCAGTACACCTGTCACACCACCTATATTGGGGATTCCATTTCAGGATCCTTGTGTCTTCTCCTTTGTGCATCAGCTTGGCCTTCTAGTGACACCTCATATTTTGAGGTTGCCTCTTCAGTGTTCATTGCCTTTCACTCCTTTGTATTGGAGTCATGGTGGTTTTCTCATTGATCCAGGGGTTCATTCATTCTAGGGGGCACTTTGGAGCCTTGACCCTCTCTCATGGGGGGGGGGGGGGGGGTTGGTAGCACGCATTGTACTTATGGCCTTGAGAGAGTCTCTTGAAGTCATTTTTTAATCTTTTTCTTGGTTTTATATCTCTTTTTGGAGAGGATTTTTTCCCACTGGGTTTTCTCCTTTGTCTCTAGTTTACAGAGATTTCCTTGTATTGGGCACCTGATCAGGCCTTGTTGCTGGGACCCATTTCCTGCTTTCATAGCTATGCTAGGTTAGCTTACCTCCTGAGCTTCACTTAAGGGGGGGTGTTAGAGTAATTATCTTCACTTATTAATTATATCATGTTGATTTAATAATAAGTTGTCTATGTACTCTATTTTCACTTAAGTTGTCTCTTAAGTGCATATAATTAATATTTTATATTAATTATATTGTGCAACCTAGCTTTTTCCTTTTAGGGTTTTCATTCACCTTATAGGTTGAACTCTTGTAATTATTTTTCATTATGCTGAATACATTTTTCACTCTCTCATTTTGAACACATAAGGGTTTTAGTTTTTTCCATCTTTTGCTTCATTCTTTGTAATAGGCATCTTGCATGCAGATTGGTCTTGGAAGTTGAATCTGTATTTCTCAGTTTCTACAGAAATTATACCTTTGACTCCAAAATTAAGTAGAGAAATGTTGATTGCAAAGATAACTACTTTTGAAGCTAGAGAAATGGGAGAGACTGTACCTAAAGCTGAATCTGCATTTAAAGCATCTGCACACAAGAAGATAATGTCTTTACTTCCAAGCACTAGTAGTGAGAACCTAAAAGAAGATCTTGGTGAATATGCTGAAGAATGGGAACAAATACAAGTAGAGGAAAGAAAAATGGATGAACTTGTTTCCCTGATTGCTAGAAGAGAAAAGAGATGTAAGGGTAAATTTGAAGGAAAGTTACCTTTGAAGTGTTTTTCATGCAATAAGATAGGTCACTTTGCATCTAGATGTCTTACAAGAGTTTCTAAACATAAACCTAAGTTTTTCAAGTCTAAGTATTTGAAGGATAAGGAATGTTATTATGCTAGTGAAGGTATTTCTAATGATGATGATTTAGATTATGAGGAGATTGAATTTATTGCTATTAAAAATGAAAAACCAGTACATGAGGAAAAATATTTAGTATCACGTGTTGAGAATAAATCTGAAGGATTATAGATAGTGGTTTCTCACATCATATGACTAGAGAAAAAAATAAGTTTGTTAAATTAGTTAAGTATGATGGTGGTGTTGTGAGATTCGGAGACAATATTCCTAAACCTATCATGGGAGTAGGATCTATTACTTTGGATGGAAAGATAATATTGATAATGTACTATTTGTTGATGGACTTAAGCACAACTTGCTGAGTGGTGGATAGCTAATGGACAAAGAGTTTCAATTACAATTCAGTGATGGTAAATGTTTTATCAGAATTAAGGCAAGAAAGCTGATTGCAACCGGTACTAAATCTAGAGGTAATGTATTTGAATTAAATACATCTAGAGCCTCTTGTTTTGTTGCAAAGGTAGATGAAAATTGGATATAGCACAGAATATTTTGTCATGTTAATTTTGATAACATTGTTAAGACAAGCTTGTATAATGCAGTAAGAGATCTACCTAAGATTGTCAAACCATCTAACATTTTATGTAGAGAATGTGTCATGGGAAAGAAGACTAGAAGCAGTTATAAAAGTAAAGCATATACATCAAAAGGAAAGTTGGGTCTAGTCCATACAGACCTATGTGGACCTTCAAGGAAAAGATCATACTATGGTGAAAGGTATTTTATACTTTTTGTTGATGACTTTTCTAGAATGATGTGGGTCACTTATTTGAAAGATAAATTGGAAGAATTTGATAAATTCAATATATTCAAAGAAAAAGTAGAGAATGAATTGGGCTTAAAGATAAAATGTTTAAGGTTAGACATAGGTGGAGAGTTTACTTCAAACTTATTCAATTCATACTACAAAGAGCATGGAATACAAAGATAGACATCTTCTCCTAGGACTCCACAAAAGAATGGGATAGTAGATCGAAGAAACATTATTATAGTTGATGATGCTAGGATAATGTTGCTTTAAGGAAATGTATCTCATATGCATTGGAGAGAAGCTATTGAGATAGTGGTGCACACCTTAAACAAAATTCAAATCAGAGAAGGTACAAGTAATACTCCTTATGAATTATGGTTTGATCATACTCCTGTTGGTCCATTTTCCTGTCAATGCAAAATCTTTTGAAAATGGCCCATTTTCTTGCAAGTTTTCTTGAAGTGTCTTGCCTTGTGTTCTTCATTGTGTCACCTTGCTCCATTTTAGATCGCATCTCCCGAATCACAAATCCAAAAAGTTATTCAAATTCTAAGGTCTGCAGGAAACAATTTCAAGAATCTGCCACAGTGTCGAAAACCCACAGTGTTTTTAAAAATCCATGATGTTTTCAGTTTGTGTGAAAACCTTCATTATTTTTGACCTTGTGCTTCCTATTTTTGCACGTTTATCTTCTGGCATTGAAAACTCCATGTGTTTTTAGTCTTTCACTATGTCAAAAACTTTGTGTGTTTTCAACCTCGGTCTTAACTAGGCAAGTGCGATCATTGGTGGGTCCCAATTCTTCCCATTGCCCGGTGTGGTTAAAGTTTAGACAAGATCAATGGTTGTCGTATGTTCACATAGTAAAGATGCATGATGTTTAACCTTTACGCTTTTGCGACAGGCCATTGGATTTTCCTGTATGGGCATGTCGTGGGTCCAGTTGGGTCCATGTCAAATTGGTGCTGATGTGTCAGTCTGCTATTGGTTGATGTGTGATGAGTTGGGATGTGATGTGGGCCCATTTTTGGGGTTTGAGTAGTCTGGTGGTCCCATTGGTAGTCATGTGGTGGCCTTTGGTTGGCTGTCGCATGATCGCATAGCCCAATTTCTGGCTATGCGATCATCCGACTGGTTGACATGTGTCTGCGGTAGTGAGGTGGCATTTTGTTGATGGGCTCAGGAGATCTAGAGAGAAGGGTGACTTGGTGGATTACCAATGGGGGCAAGGGTTGCAATGTTTGAAGGGAGGGCCCAGTTGTTGGGCCTCCATGACATGGCAGTTCCTGATTGGTCAGTGGGCAGACAGCTAGTGGTATAAGTTGTAGCTTTTTTAACTTAGAAGGGGTTCTAAATTTTGTCAATTCCAGTGGTTCCAATTTCTGGTTTCATGAGCGGTTTCTTCATGTAAACATTTTCATGCTGGTTGTATCAACATTAGCGAAAAACCTCATGTATCTTTTGCGTATTGTCTATGGTGTTTTCTGAATCAACTTGTAATACAGTGATTTGAATCCACATACTTAATATAGTTTCTCATTCTTGGATCTCTCCTTTAGTTGTTCTTGATGAATTCTAAGTTTTCTGGCTCATTGCATTTGGTTGCTTATGTATATGTTTCATCTCTCAGCCTTGATTTAGAATCAGGTTAAAAGTCTCTGAGTGAAGCATAGATTCATTTGGTTCAATTAGTAAGGATACTTGTAAGTAGTGTAAGAGATGTTTAACTATGTTTATGGCTTAGATTCTCAGATGAATCTAGTAGTTGTCCTTGTGTTCCATGTTCACTTGAGGTATGATGCCCAATGGATAAGGCACTGTTCTTAAGCTAGTATCCCTATGCTGATGCAAAGTGTTGCATGGTTGTCTGCATCCTGCAAGAAACCCAATTATATTTAATATCTCTAATCCTGCAATCCCTCATAGTCTTGAGGTCACAAGGCCATTTTACCCTTCATAGCAATAGAGATTCAATGAATGCCTGGTTAGCATTTAGTAGTCTCTTTCTATCATCTACTTTGTTTAATCCAATTCAAAGTCGTAAAATGCCATAAGTTACTGGATTAGGTGCACCCACCATGGTGTTGCAGAGCTAGAAGTGAAGATGGCAGTCTTGTCCCTATAGTTGGTCTAGTTGTCTTGCAGAGCTTTCACACTTGGAGCTAACCACTCCTAACATCAATCTCAAGGCATATTGGCAGCCCTAGATGGCATAAGCATTTTCAAACACCAACAAGATGGTGACTCTACTGGGGAGCCATTGGAAAGAGTCAAATGAACAAATAATTATTTGCTAAATTTTCTCACCTAGTTGTGAATGGCGGCTCTAATTTTTCTCTATTTGATCAGTGCAGTTCCTGATAAATAGTGAACCCTGTGACGTTTTGTGTATTGATTGGAAGAAGATACAAAATCAATGCAATATTTTCCTCTTCAAGGAGGTGGTGACTCTACATATCAAAGAACCTGATGGAGCTGCATGGTGAGCTCTAGATCTACCATGTCTTCCCAGTCAACAAAGTTTTGTTTTTTTTTTACTGCAAAACTTCTAGGTATTTATGATTACAATGTTTTCCTATCAAGTATTTAGTGCTAGTATAAAGGGAAGACTGAAATAAGATGAGTGGCTCTCATCTTGTTTCAAATCAAATGAATAATCAAGGGAAAAGTCAGTCTAGGCTGCTTGGTTTCCTCAAGTTGGATAGACCTTTAAGCTATGTTCTTCCAGGGTCCCCTCATTCTTTCCCTGGTGAGCTTTTGGGTTTGATTCCTATTTTTGATTGCCAGTATGATTCAGCAATGAAGCATGTCCTAACATTCTATAGATTTATTATAGAATATCAGATTTTTTATGAGGATGTTAGTATGATATTTTTTGGGAGATCCCTCAAAGGGGTTGCATCTAATTAGTATCTAAATCTACCCCCAAAATGCATCTCTTCTTTGACTAAATTCAAGTGGTTGTTCTTAGAGGAGTTTTCTGATGATGATGAATGGAAAAGGTTGCAAAGAGACCGTCAGCAAAAGGGGAATGAATGTTATATTCTAGAGAAACCCATGTCTGATGCTGAGGGTACTTCGGATGAATCTTTGTCAGAGGAGTATTCAGATTGTGGTAGTGAGCAGGAATCAGAGTCAAGGTGTGTAGGATTCTCCATTCATTCATAAATGTTTAAATATGATTTCAGTGGTTATTCAAGTGAGGATGATGAAGGCAGTGATGCTGATGTGTCCTCATGTGAATCAGATGAGGCATGGGAGGAAGAGAGTAATGATGGAAGTGAACACCCCTTCAGTGAGGAGTATGAAGATAAGGAAGTGATAATTGAATGTGATGTTAGTGAGTTTGAACATGAAGATTTAAGTGATGGGTTATTAAATAATCTTAAAATGGGTAGTGAGTTTAAAGTGTTCACTAACACTTTATATGATGAAGACTATGATGATTATCAGCCCATTTTTTGTCATGATGTTCAGCATGGTGTATTTTATGGAGTTATTAATCCTTTGTTTGAAGAACATGTGGAGGTCCTAGATTCAGTTGAATCAGGATGCCCATATTCCATCTATGGGTATCAATCTGATTATTCATTTGAGGTCCAGCCAGTTACACATATGGAAATGCAAAGTCAAGATATGAATGAGGCCTTTCTGCAGGAAGAGTATGAGGCTTTTGTGTTTCCAATTCATAGCATGCATGAGTCAGTAGATGAAAATTAGTTTCAGTATAGTGGTGCTGATCATTGGCATGCTGAATCTTTTCTTCATAGTGAGCAAGGAGAATAGAGTGAAAAAAAATTTTACATGCACTATGAAGACAGTTACTTTGTTCTTCCTGATATGCTGATTGAACATGTTGACATGCCTAGTGAAAAAGGTGAAAGTAAAAAATATGGTGTGCCACATGAAGGAAGAAATGAGAATCAGATTTTTAACAGAGGCAAGAACTGACTCTTGTTTGTTGTTGGAGGTTTTTTGTAAAAAATGTACATTCTGTAAATATCTTTCCCTTTCTTATTGTGTGTTTCTTTCCTGGTCTATTCCCTATGTTTTTTGAGGTCTCTATGTTTTTCCAATGGGTGGTCTACTTTTCCCAAAGATCTAGATTCTTGCCATGCCTGCAAGAGGCATGCATCCCCAGACAGAGCCACTATTGGTCTATTTTCTTGTCAATGCAAAATATTTTGAAAATGGCCCATTTCCTTGCAAGTTTTCTTGAAGTGTCCTACCCTGTGTTCTTCATTGTGTCACCTTGCTCAATTTCAGATTGCATCTCCTGAATCGCAAATCCAGAAAGTTATTCAAGTTCTAAGGTCTGTAGGAAACAATTTCAACAATCTGCCATAGTGTCGAAAACCCACAGTATTTTTGAAAATCCATGATGTTTTTGGTCTATGTGAAAACCTTCATTGTTTTTGACCTTGTGCTTTCTATTTTTGCATGCTTGTCTTCTGGCATCGAAAAATCTATGTGTTTTCAGTCTTTCGCTGTGTCGAAAACTTTGTGTGTTTTTTACCTTGGTCTTAATTGGGCAAGTGCGATCATTGGTGGGTCCTAGTTCTTCCCATTGCCCGGTGTGGTTAAAGTTTAGACAAGATTGGTGGTTGTCATATGTTCACATGGTAAAGATGCATGATGTTTAACCTTTACACTTTTGCAACAGGCCGTTGGATTTTCCTGTATGGGCATGTCGTGAGTCCAGTTAGGTCCATGTCAGATTGGTGCTGATGTGTCAGTCTACTATTGGTTGATGTGCGATGAGTTGGGATGTGACGTGGGCCCATTTGTGGGGTTTGAGTAGTCTGGTGGTCCCATTGGTAGTCATGTGGTGGCCTTTGGTTGGCTATCGCATGATCGCATAGCCCATTTTTTGGCTATGCGATCATGCGATTGGTTGACATGTGTTCATGGTAGTGAGGTGGCATTTCATCGGTGGGCCAGGAGATCCAGAGAGAAGGGTGACTTGGTGGATTACTAGTGGGGGTGAGGGTTGCAATGTTTGAAGGGAGGGCCTAGTTGTTCAATCTCCATGACATGGCGGTTCCCAATTGGTCGGTGGACAGGTAGCTAGTGGTATAAGTTGTAGCTTTTTTGACTTAGAAGGGGTTCTGAATTTTGTCAATTCCAGTGGTTCCAATTTTTGGTTCCATGAGCGGTTTCTTCACTTAAACATTTTCATTCTGGTTGTATCAACATTAGGGAAAAACCTCATGTATCTTTTGCATAATGTCTATGGTGTTTTCTGAATCAACTTGTAATCCAGGGATTTGAATCCACATACTTAATACAGTTTCTCATTCTTGGATCTCTCCTTTAGTTGTTCTTGATGAATTCTGAGTTTTCTGGCTCACTGCATTTGGTTGCTTATGTATATGTTTCATCTCTCAACCTTGATTTAGAATCAGGTTAAAAGTCTCTGAGTGAAGCATAGATTCATTTGGTTCAATTAGTAAGGATACTTGTAAGTAGTGTAAGAGATGTTTAACTATGTTTATGGCTTAGATTCTTAGATGAATCTAGTAGTTGTCCTTGTGTTCCATGTTCACTTGAGGTATGATGCCCAATGGATAAGGCACTGATCTTAAGCTAGTATCCCTATGCTGATGCAAAGTGTTGCATGGTTTTTTGCATCCTGCAAGAAACCCAATTATATTTAATATCTCCAATCCTACAATCCCTCATAGTCTTGAGGTCACAAGGCCATTTTACCCTTCATAGTAATAGAGATTCAATGAATGCTTGGTTAGCATTTAGTAGTCTCTTGCTATCATCTACTTTGTTTAATCCAGTCCAAAGTCCTAAAATGCCATAAGTTACTAGATTAGGTGCACCCGCCATGGTTTTGCAGAGCCAGAAGTGAAGAGGGTAGTCTTATCCCTATAGTTGGTCTAGTTGTCTTGCAAAGCTTTCACACTTGAAGCTAACCACTCCTAACATTAGTCTCAAGGCATATTGGCAGCCCTAGATGGCATAAGCATTTTCAAACACCAACAACTCCTACTGTAAAATATTTTAGAATATTTGGTAGTAAATGCTATATCAAGAGAGATGATGAGATAGGGAAATTTGATGCTAGAAGTGATGAAGAAATTTTATTTGGTTATTCTACTAAGAGAAAGGCTTACAAATGTTTTAATTTGAGATTAAGAAAGATGATTGAAAGTAACAATGTGAAGATAGATGAAAGGTTTCAGATACAATAAAGAATGTATGATTGTAATCAAAATACATAGATCAAGGAGGTTGTTGGTACAGAAGAAGAAGAACTTATTGAGGCTTAATGTGAAAATGAGACTTGTGATGATGATACAAATGAGGCTACTAAGGTACCTATGACTTTGAGGTATGTAAAGAAAGACCATCTTGAAAAGAAAATTATTGGTAATACAAATCAAGGAGTAATGACTAGATCAAAGGCTAGAGAAGAAATTTGTTTGATTTCTCAAGTTGAACCATAGACTATAGATGAAGCTTATAGAGATGAATCTTGGATAAATTCTTTGAAGGGAGAGTTAGATCAGATAAAGAAAAATAACACTTGGGAATTACAAAAATGTAATAGGAACTAAATGTGTTTTCAGAAAAAAAAAAAAAAAAATGAATGAAGGAGTTGTTGTAAGAAACAAAGCAAGATTGGTATGTAAAGGTTATTCACAACAAGAAGGAATAGATTTTTAAGAGACATTTTCTCCTATTGCTAGAATAGAGGATATGAGATTATTCTTGTCTTATGACACACATAAAGACTTCAATGTATATCAGATGGATGTGAAATCTACATGCTTGAATGGGGATCTTGAAGAAGAAGTGTATATAGAACAACTTGATGGATTTCCTCTATTTGAATATGGAGACATGGTATGCAAATTGAAGAAGGTATTGTATGGACTAAAGCAAGCACCAAGGGCTTGGTATGAAAGGTTAGACAAATAATTACTTCACCTTGAGTTCAGAAAAGGTAATCTTGATAGTAATTTATATTAAAGAACTAATGAAGATGGATTTTTGATAATAGAAGTTTTTGTTAATGATATTATATTTGGAGGAAATGTTGAATTGTGTAAAAGATTTTTGAAATAAATGGAAAATGAATTTGAGATGTCCATGATAGGTGAAATGAAATTATTTCTAAGACTGCAAATAATTCAGAACAAGAATGGCATTTGTATTTCTCAAACTAAGTATCTTAAAGAAATGTTGAAAAAGTTTGGAATGGAAGACAGTAAACTAGTTGGTACACCTATGGTAAGTGGTCATAAACTATCAAGTAATGATGAGACAAAGTGTGTTTTCCAGAACAAATAAAAATCAATGGTTACTGTATTATAATATCTAACTCACACCAGACCGGATATTGTTAATATTGTTGGAATTGTGGCTAGATATCAGGCAGAACCTAAAGAGACACACCTAGGTACTGTGAATTATTGGAGATTTTCTAGCAGGCTAGTACTAACTGTATGTTTGTCATTAATGACAACATATGGAAAGTAGCATGCATGGAAGTCTTATGTAGTAAGCTTTCAGTATATGTAGCATGGACATGATATCAACATGATATCATGGGCGTAGAGGTTAATTGTTAGTAAAGACAGTTATATAGCAGTTGGTGTCAGCAGTGTTCCTGACAGAGTAATAGGCAGTGTTCTATGTATGGTTGTTTGTATAGTTATAATTGAGCCTTGTGCGCTTGGATATATGTTGAAGACATGTTAGTGATTTTTCATTTATGGATGCATAGTCTGTGGATGAGTAGAAGTGAAGTTATGCAGTCACTATTTGCCAGTAGCAGTTTCTTTTTTTTATTCAGGAGAGATGACAGAAATTTTATTGGTTCTTGAGTTTCACCTATCTTTAGGGTATGCACCCTTAGATTTAAGCTTGGAGAAGTGTTATTGTTGTTTAGTTAAGAGTGCATGAGTTAATTCATCTTACAGAGAAAGATCTAGTTTTTTGGTAGAGCTAACAATGTGTAGTGTGTCTACATTTATCTTATTGGATAGGTCCCAGATTGAGTTGCATGCATAGTAGAGCTGACATAATGTTTATTGGAGTTTGTTGTGATTTCTCTAATATGATCTCAAGGTGGTTCTAATAGGCAGACTTGATTATATCATTTGGAGGAAAGATATTTATAGGTAGTCATTTGTGATTTCTTGAATGTGGTTCATGGTTGGTTAAGCATAGAAGAGTAGAGTGTGCAAAGTGTTGAGCCATCAGAAGAAGGTCTATGTGACCAAGTAAAGTACTTGTGCTATTCATTGGAACTAATCCAGATAGTAGGTCAAATCAAAGTTCACCAAGATCTAGATATAATGTGTATATGTTATTCAGAAGGTTGTAGCCTTTGCCCATTTGAGTAGTGAGCTCTTGGACAGTGTGTCCTCTCCCCTAATAGGGACAATTGTAAAAGACTCCTAATAGGGTCTGGCCCTTGACTAGGTCTACTATACTTAATATCTTGTAAAGCTACTTCTAACAGGGTAAAGGATCTTCTAACAAGGATCATTATACACTAGTACAAAATATTAGTGGGTATCAAGTCCCACTAGGGTTTTTACCTATTTAGGTTTCCCCGCAACCAAAATATTGGTGTTGTGTTCATGTGTTCTTTCATTGTGTTTATGCTTTGTGTTTAAGTATACTTAATTGGATAAAGAATTGAATCTTGTAGATAACTGATTCACCTGCCCCCCCTCTTAGTTATCTCTTGGGACTATTCCTAACAATTAGTATCAGTACCAAGTGCCTTAGAGAGAAATTTTAATAGCTTGAGGTTGATCAAATGGTGTACTTTAGGAAAGAAAGTCCTAAGTTCGATGGAGATAATTATCTTGATTGGAAGAACAAGATGGTGACTCATTTGTAGTGCATTGGTATTGAAGTTTTTGATGTAACTATCAAAGCAGCCAAGATTCCTACTTTAGAAGACCTTGCAAAATATGATGCTACTGACACACAAAATGAATTGTTTCATCAGAATGCTATATCTAAAGAAGCCCTTATCAACACCTATCTGATGGTGAATTTTCAGAAGTAAAGAGGGTAAATACAGTTCATAAAATATGGAAGCACCTAGAAGACATATTTGAAGGAGACAAACAAGAAAAGGATGCATGCAGAAAGATATGGAAGAAAAGGTACAATGCATTAGAGATGCTACCTAAGGAAAACATCAAAGTTTACAATCAAAGGATCAATGAGGCAGTTGCTAGAATCAAGAACAATGGTGGAGAGATTTCAGAGGAGGACATTATGGACAAGTTAATGACTACTCTTACTTCTGAATATGAAAGAAAGATCAAAATCCTTGATGAGACCATGTAGCTTACATCAAATTTCAAGAGAGAGACCTTGATCAGCAAAATCTCAGCTTTTGAGATTTCAATATTGAAGGTAGAACCAAAGAGTGAGACAACTTTCAAAGTAAGAGTTCATGGTAAGAAATCTACAAACACTTCTGGTAGTTTTGATGATGATGATGAAGAAAAAATATTAGATGATTTTATTGCTATGATTTCCAAAAGAGAAAAGAAAGGAAAAGGAAAATATGAAAGTCAATTACCATTTAAGTTCTTTTCATGTAATAAGATCGATCATTTTGCATTTGAGTGTCCCACTAGAGCTAGAAAGTTCAAGAAGGATTACAAGCCTAAGTATTCTAAGGAATGCTACTATGTTGGAGATGGAGTTTCAGATGAAGAATTCGATGAAGAAGAAATTGGATCCATTTCTATTATAGACAAGATGAATAACAAGATAGTTCATGAAGATAAGAAAGAGAATCAAGAGCTCGCATTGATTTCACAAGCTGACATAAGGATAGACTGGATTATAGATAGTGTTTGTTCACATGACATGACATGTGATAAATGTAGGTTTGTTCATTTGGACAAATACAATGGAAGTATGGTCATATTTGGAGATAACACTCCTAAACCTATAGTTGGTAGAGGAGCCATCACTTTGGATGGAAATAATAGTATAGATGATGTTCTTTATGTTGATTGTTTTAAACATAACCTTCTCAGTGTTGGTCAGTTACTTGGAAAAGGATATTAGTTGGAGTTCAAAGATGACAAATGCATCATTAACAACAAGGATGGTGTTATGATTGCATCAGGCTCAAAGACAAGAGGTAATGTTTTTCAACTCAATTCAGAAGCAAGTTATTTTATTGCTAAAGTTAATGACAGTTGGAAGGGTGGTGGTATGAAATGCACAAGTAGACTTGGAAATTTCACAAGTTCAGGCACTTGGCCTATTCAACAATCTTAAATGCTATGAGGACTTGGCTTGTCAAGAATTCCACAATACCTCACAAAGATGAATTTATTTTTATAGGCTTAACCTACTTAACACAAGACTCCAAAACTCTAATCCAATCCCCAAAATCCACAAGGTTATCTCAACTGTTCCAAAAGTCTAGTAAACTATCCAATATTCCTGCAGCAGGCTTAAAACCCAAATAACACAACTTTCTTCCAAGACACCTGACAAAGTGATGGTATTTAAGGATACCCTTTTCAAAGTTTTAAAATATATCAAAGCATTCCCTATGCTTGTTTTGGATGAACACTGCTAACCATGACTGTACCCTATTTTCCAATACATAAAATGACTTAATTTAACAAGGAACTACTAGTTATAGACCTCCCAATGACTTTGAACCTTGGACACTAATTAGTTATGCTTCAAAATGATTAAATACAAAGGAAATTGATCTCAGGGTAATTGCAATATGAAAAACCCCAAAATAGCACTCCCAAATCCTTGAGACTAGGGCTTCTGCAATTTCTTGATTCTCTACACTTCTGAATCGAATTGATTATGATTTCACCTTTCACTTATCTTAAAAAATCATTTCATAGTATAAAATATGTGCCTTATGTGGTCAGATTCCCCACTGTTACACCCGAGCATGCATTTCACCATTTTCTTCTCACTGTTCAGACTGAGATCTCCCTTATCCCGTGCGGTTCTGCAAATACTATATTATCAACATATCATACATGTTAGTTTGATTATTTCCATGAGTATCAGGCCTTCATCCTCATGGAAAGATCTCCATTTCTCTAAAGACCTACTACAACAAATAACAATGCAAAAGAAACCTATAGATTCTACAACTGGCGCAACACTAATTCAATGAAATGACCAATTCATTCGTTAGTAGATAAATTGAATGGAAAATTTTCTAGTTCATTGTTATGTTGAATCAAATCCAACTAAGATTTAAAAAGGAATGAAACGAACTGCTGAAACAAAGAATTTGATTACTTAAACCCCGCCAGTCTATACGCCCATTCTCTGCAATGTTTTGAAACTCATCAAATGACAAATGCAATGGTTAAATAACCTCTATCAATGCATATCAAAATCCAATCAATCAAATTGGAATCATAAAAATGAAAATAGTTTGCAAAAAAGCTAAAAGTCTTATTACTTAATTGTTCACCAGTTTACATTGTCGGCCCCCTCCATAACAAGTAGATTGTTATCTTTACTCACCCAAGTTGCATAATATGGATTGGGGTGTGGAGAAGTGTGTAGATGTAACTTATTGATGACCTCCCTTGAAACCAGATTGTGTGAAGCCCCTGAATCAATAAGCAAACTACAAACCTTACCTTGGATCAGACATTTGGTTTTGAAAATGCTAGTTCCTTGCACTGGCTGTCCTCTTCCTACCAACAAGTATTCACCTTCTTCGGGATGAATTTCAATGGGTTCTTTCTGCTCATCCTTCCTTGGTTATTCATCAACCAAGTGTACTCTTCTGTCTCTCCCTTTGTCTTCCTGCCATTTAGGACACCTAAAGGACTGATGGCCCACTTCATTACAAGTGAAGCATCTTCCTACGAATACTCCACTTCCTCTTCCTCCACTTCTTCCACCTCTATAACCTCCTCTTGATTCTAAAAATGTTTTGTCTTTGTCTTTGTCATTCTTATTCTGAGAATTAGTAGTACCTCTTCCCCCTCTTCCTCTCATGGAAGATCCACCTCTATTGCTGCTTTGCTTCTCTTGTCTTATTCTTATCTTCTCTTCAACCCTCAGGGCCAACTGATAACATTCATCAACCATCCTTGGGGTAGAAAGACTAAGTTCATCTTGAATGTTGAACCTCAGCCCCCCCATGTACCTTGCAATCTTTTCTTCCATCTCTTCCTCATGATCCACTCTGATATCCTGCTTATGGAATTCCTCGGTGTACTTCTACACATCCATCTCCTTTTGCCTGAAATCCCTCATCTTCTTATACAACTGTACTCTATAGTCTCTTGGCAAAATTTTTGCCTTCATCTTGTCCATCATAGTACACCAAGATGTGATCTTGGGTCTTCCATTCTTCCATCTATCTACATGAACACAATCCCACCACAACAAAGCATGTCCCTTCAACCTAGACTTTGCTATCTTCACTTTGTCTTTTTCTTCTATTCCTTCACACTCAAAGCAATTTTCAATTACACTAAACCAATCTATTAGTTCTTCATCATCCATCTTTCCTCCATACATAGGTAAGTCTGTCCTTACCCTCACATCTCCATTCCTTATGGCTTTTGCCAACTTAGCCATCTTTACTTCCTCAGGGTCCACTTCTTCTTCTTCAGGTTCTTCTTCCTCTTCTTCATCTCTGATTTCTTCATCCAATCTGATGCTCTTATCCTTCTTCTCTAGTGCTAACAGCCTCTCCATCATGGACTTTATCAATCTATCTTTTTCAGCATTCTCTTTGTCCCTTTGGTCTAATGATGCCCTTAACTTTTTGTTATCTACCACTCGTTCTTTCACTATCTTTGCCAACTCCATATTTTTCAACCTTGTAGGAATCTCTTCTTCTCCCTCAGACATGGCTGCTTGATCAACTTGGTACAAGAATCTACTATAGGGCTACTCCTCCCAGGATAGTTCAACTGCAAGGGCTCAACTAAAGGATTCAAGGACCAACTTCACAATACCAAGACACTTCCACAAGACCTTTCCCTAGGCTCTGATACCACTTGATGTAGAGGGAAGGGTGGTGGTATGAAATGCACAAGTAGACTTAGAAATTTCACAGGTTTAGGCACTTGGCCTAGTCAACAATCTTAAATGCTACGAGGACTTGGCTTGTCAAGACTTCCACAATACTTCACAAAGATGAATTTAGTTTTATAGGCTTAACCTACTTAACACACGACTCCAAAACTCTAATCCAATCCCCAAAATCCACAAGGTTATCTCAACTGTTCCAAAAGTCTAGTAAACTGTCCAATATTCTTGCACCAGGCTTAAAACACAAATAACACAACTTTCTTCCAAGACACCTGACAAAGTGATGGTATTTAAGGATACCCTTTTCAAAGTTTTAAAATATATCAAAGCATTCCCTATGCTTGTTTTGGATGAACACCGCTAACCATGACTGTACCCTATTTTCCAATACATAACATGACTCAATTTAACAAGGAACTGCTAGTTACAGACCTCCCAATGACTTCAAACCTTGGACAGCAATTAGTTATGCTTCAAAATGATTAAATACAAAGGAAATTGATCTCAGGGTAATTGCAATATGAAAAACCCCAAAATAGCACTCCCAAATCCTTGAGACTAGGGCTTCTGCAATTTCTTGATTCTCTACACTTTTGAATTGAATTGATTATGATTTCACCTTTCACTTATCTTAACAAATCATTTCATAGCATAAAATATGTGCCTTATGTGGTTAGATTCCCCACTGTTACACCCGAGCATGCATTTCACCATTTTCTTCTCACTGTTCAGACTGAGATCTCCCTTATCCCACGCGGTTCTACAAATACTATATTATCAAAATATCATACATGTTAGTTTGATTCTTTCCATGAGTATCAAGCCTTCATCCTCATGGAAACATCTCCATTTCTCTAAAGACCTACTACAACAAATAACAATGCAAAAGAAACCTACAGATTCTACAACTAGCGCAACACTAATTCAATGAAATGACCAATTCATTCATTAGCAGATAAACTGAATAGACAATTTTCTAGTTCATTTTTATGTTGAATCAAATCCAACTGAGATTCAAAAAGGAATGAAATGAACTATTGAAATAGAGAATTTGATTACTTAAACCCCGCCAGTCTATACGCCTATTCTTTGCAATGTTTTGAAACTCATCAAATGACAAATGCAATGGTTAAATAACCTCTATCAATGCATATTGAAATCCAATCAGTCAAATTGGAATCATAAAAATAAAAATAGTTTGCAGAAAAACCGAAAGTCTTATTACTTAATTGTTCACCAGTTTACACTATCGGCCCCCTCCATAACAGAGACTCCCTTCAATATATAAGATTTTCCTATAACTACTCAAACCTAATTCAACCAACTTCATCGTTGAGTTGAAGGTTACATCTAAAACAAAGAAGAAGTTTTAACTTCCTGAACTAGCCGCTCATATGTGAATATTTGAATTTTTAAATAACATTAAGTCCTTTCTTTGGAATTCCTAAAAACTTAGACTTACTCTATCACTTATTCTAGACTAATTATTCATTCATTCTCGGACACTTTTGGTCCTTATACAACCAAGATTTGGTCCATTAGGACTTGTAAAAACTTCTAGGATTAATTCCTATTACATAGAATCAAAAAGCCATTAAAGGCTTTAGTATGGACCAATTGATTTGATTTGGCCTCGGACTGTCTAATTGAACCTCCTACTCTTTGTAGGTTCTTTTGGTCTTCCTGGCTTGCTTAGATATCCTTGGTGCCCCTGCACCAGATTGCATTAGGCTCAAAGACAAGAGGTAATGTTTTTCAACTCAATTCAGAAGCAAGTTATTTTATTGCTAAAGTTAATGATAGTTGGTTGTGGCATAAAAGACTATGTCATCTTAATTTTGATAACATAGTAAAGATAAACAATGTTAAGGCAGTAAAAGATCTACCTAGCATAGCAAAGCCAGTTGATACTATATGTAGGGAATGTGTGATGGGGAAGCATGTGAGAAATTCATTCAGGAGCAAGTAGAATTCAGCAAAGAACAAGTTGGATCTGATTCATACAGACCTATGTGGTCCAACTCAAACAAGATCATACTATGGTGAAAGGTATTTCATTTTGTTTGTTGATGATTATACTAGCATGATGTGGGTTGCATTCTTGAAAGATAAGTTAGAAGCATTTGAGAAGTTCAAAATATTCAAAGCTAAGGTTGAGAATGAATCTAGAGTAAAGATAAAATGTTTGTGATTGGATAAAGGAGGAGAATTCACCTCTGATAGATTCTATGAGTACTGTGAAGAACATGGCATCAAGAGATAGTTAAGTGCACCTAGAACCCCTCACCATAATGGAATTGTAGAGTGAAGGAATAGGATCATTCTTGATATAGCGCGCACCATTATGATAGAAGGAAAAGTTGCACACACCTATTGGAGAGATGCGGTAAATACATCAGTCTATACCATCAATAGAATTCAATTAAGGCTAGGAGCTGACAAAACACCATATGAGCTATGTGTTGGTGTTTGAAAATGCTTACGCCAACTAGGGCTACCAATATGCCTATGATGGATATTAAGGATTGGTTAGTTCCAAATGTGAGCAATCTATAGGCAACTGGACCAACTATAGGGATGGATATTCCCTCTTCTACTTCTAGCTCTATGAAACCAAGGTGGGTACACCTGATCCAATAGTATTTAACTCTTAACTGATAGTCTTAACTCTGCCCCCTATTTCTTTATTGGATCTTTCAACAAATAAAAATAGTGAGAGAATGCTAAACAACAACCTATTGTTCATTGATCCTCCATCACTGGGTAGGACAACATAAAAGTAAATAAAACTAAAATTACTGGTAATGATTTTAAGATTTTGGGATTTTGAAATCTGAATCACCTTCTCAGAACAAAGATAGGAGAATACAGGCCAGTGTCTTATCCATTGGGCAACAGAGTCAGAAAATAGAAAGGATCCCAAAACAACTTTGAGAACAACTGATTTTTGAAACATAAATACAAATATGCCAACTCTTCCCTACTTACAAATAATCCTTATGCGAATTCAATGAACATATATTTTACTTTGAGTAATATTTAATCCAACCCTAGGTCAGAACTCAAAGTGAGTTACATACACATAAACCCTAAAATAGGCTTAAAGATTCATAGAACAAACACAATGGAGAGGTAAAGATTTTATATTTGTATTAAGTATAACCATGATCATTTACATACCTCATATTCTGAATAACAAAATTACTAGACAATGGTGCCAGCTTGTATCTTTTCTCTATTATCTTGACAAAATAATACAAATTTCAATCCTCGACTGAGAAGTAGGGCTTTAGAATTTCCTTTTTCTTCTTACACCTAACTTACTCAATGCCTAGAATGACCATGGTAAATCCTTTTATATACAAGGAGATGCAATAAGCTTCCGGTCATTCTAGGGTTTACAAAATATCAACCCTAAAACTTTACAACAACTACAAAATTTACAATAAATACACTCAGTCACAATGGCAAGGAAATTGTAGTTGAGCTAACCTTCTTCATGTCTTTTAATGCAGTCCTTGGCCAGCTGTTAAAAAATTTGATCTGTAATATTTGCTGTCCATTCTATAATGAATACTTCCTCATATCTCAACCACCCTTATGACTCAAAATTAACTGCTCTGATCTACTTTATGAAGCTTGTAGTGTATCTTCACTCTCCATAGCTGGCATGTACTAATATCTCCATTTATTATACACCTCTTCACTTGGGAACTCAAACTTAACAAATTCATCCTTCCTGGTAGACAACTGTTCCCATTCACTTATAATCTGTGTGATTTTCTATTGAATGGTGTCAAACATCAATCTGACATTTATCAACATTTTAATTGTGCCACTGAAAGAAGACTTATCACTTAAAACATTAGTGATTCATTCTGTGAGGAGTCCATCTAACTCCTCCCTCCACTGATAAGCTTCCTTAAATTCTCCTTTGTCTGTGAAAATAGGAGGCACCAGTTCATAACTTGAAAGCATTAATTCAGTTTTCAACATACTTGTTCTCCTGATAAAATTATCCACAAAAATGTTGAAATGCACCAACTTCTTCACAATTTGATGCAATGGCTTTATTAAAGGATCTGGGTCTTCCTGTCCCTTGGATAACATACAAAATAGTTTTACATTGGGAGACCTTTCAATCCATCTTTTCAAAATTGGAGCCATTTCATCCTTCTCTTTATTAAAAACCTTAAGCAAAGAAAATAACCTATCCATATGGCCATGTATAATAGAAGGCTTTAAATCTACTGCAAATTCCATAATCACCCCTACTATTTTTTCTTCATATTTTTGATTTACCAAAGTTGTAGCCTTTGCATTCTCATCCCTTTATTTTTCCAATTGTACGCCAATTTCCCTCAATTTATTTATTTCCTCTATCAGCTTCAGCTTCTCCCAAGAAACCCTTGCATCCATATCTATTTCTGGGCGTGGTGAGGGTGGAAATTCAATTATTGGGCTTGAATATGAAGCCACCGTAGGCTTATCAGAAATTGCTAATTGAGGAGATCTTTGATCATGTGGCCCTGATAACTGGACAATCAGTTTGTCCTTTTGAATTAGCTCAACTTTGAGCTCATTATAAGATTTAAGAACCATTTCAAATTTGAGCCTAAGCTCTTCCTTTTCTCTGGCATCCTTCTCTGCCACACTAACATTGAACTTGGCAGTTTCAAGAATTAAATTAGATGCCTCGACACCAAATGTTTCTCCCACTCTCTGAACCATTAGGCTCCTTGTATATCCTGAGGAGAAATCACTCTTCTTCCCTTTATTTTTATCTTTATCTAAAGACCACATGACCAGAGCAGCATGATCTTCAGAAAAATTAATTCCCCTAGCTGCCTGCTTAGCCTGTTCTAGTGTAGCTAGGGTCTTTACCTTGCTCTTCCTTACTTGGTGAAAAACAATGGCATCAGCAATGTCCCATTCTGGTAGGATCAGAATCCCTGCTATATGAATCATAGCTCTCCCTTCTTCTGGAGTGATCTTCTCAAATTGTCTAGCCATTTGTGCCTTGGTCTCCTCTTCTATCTCTTTCACATCTTTATCAGGGGATTCTTCCTTCTTCTTCTCACAAATCTCCTTAAACTGATTGATTTTCATTCTCCACAAGAACTGTGAGAAGGCCCTGGTTTTAACAAAATCATCATCGGAAAGGAAAGAGTCACTTGCCTATTTTAGAATAGGGTCTATTTGTTTACCCTCAAATTCTTCTACTATTAGATCCATGGCCACCTCTTTAGGTGCCTCTAGCATTCCCTCCTGCAAATCTTCATTAAAAACAAAAAGATTTCCTTCATCCCTTAACTGCACCAGCTATTCTGCCACTTCATGCTCATCCAACTGAATAGGGGATTGAGAAGGAGAGTAAATCTCCTCTACTGGTCTTTCTTCTTCTTGTCTTTGCCTTTTTGGGGAAGGTGCCTGCACTGCTGGATCACCAAGTGGTCTTTTCCCTCTTGAAGTGGAAGGAACATCTTCACTTCCTTGTTGTGAGGTCAGAAGGATAGTATATCCACTCTTCTTCTGTACTGTGTACAACCCCTTAGGGATTAACTTCATATATTTAGGCTGGTTTAAGATCTGTCTAGCCTTTTCTGGATCTGTCTTAGTCACAGATACCCTTTTCTCATTTACAGCACTCACGAGTCCCTCAAAATTCTCTATAAGGACATTACCTTTTCTAGCCCATGGTTCAAAACTAATCAATGGGTCATAAGTTTTATCAAAATTCTGAATAAAACCTATAGACTTGCTATAAATCATCCATTTTTCTTTCTTAATCGCCTGAGCTTGAAGGTCAAACTCATTTCTTATTATGTCTTCTGGAAAATTAAATTGATTCTCAATAAGAGCACACCTCACCTTATCTTTGAACATGCCCAAAAGGAAACCCTCTATATCCGCACACCTCACCACTACCTTTGACATTTTGTAGGGTTGCAAAACCTTATGCAAGTGCACCCATCCTCCTTTTGTAATTACATACTGATGTGCCAGAGTTACATCAAGAAAGAAAGTTCCTCTACCTTTGCCAGTGAGTGTGGTTTCTTGTAAATTTCCAATTTATCTTAAGATCTCAGCATATCCTAGCTTCAAAGGGACCTGATATGGCAAAATATAAGGCACCACTTTACTGCCATACACTCTAAATACTGTGGAGACTGGATATAAAATAATGTCTCCAAAATTATGGACAATGGTAATGTCCTTGCAGTAATCCATCGGCCTAATCAATCTTAATAACTCTCCTGGGATTCTTGGATTATCAAAAAATAAAAGAGACCTAAGCCTCGATGCAAAATCCCTATCAAAAGCAATATAACTAGCATCAGTTTTGTCCCAGGACAAGGCTGTGGTCCACAATTGCACTGGGAGAGTCTCTCTATATCTTTCCTTCTCAATATTCACCATTTTAC
Source organism: Chamaecyparis obtusa (assembly GCA_027943335.1). Lineage (NCBI taxonomy): Eukaryota > Viridiplantae > Streptophyta > Pinopsida > Cupressales > Cupressaceae > Chamaecyparis > Chamaecyparis obtusa. The sequence continues at coordinate 541,412 of BSBK01003901.1, forward strand.
TAAAAAACTTCTCACCCTTATACAAAAATATGTGCATAAGCATCGAGTACCATCTGAATGGTCTAGAGACCTTCATATTCTTAATCCCTATTAATCCTTCATGAATTATTTCAGCCAAATGAGAAGCAACGTCAAAAATGAGGGCTAGCTGGGGGTGGAGTGACTGCACCATCATGAACATAAAAGGTACTAGCATATGAGTCTTCTCATCATGCCCTAGGATCAAAGACAAAGACTTATAAACTTCTTGTGCCTTTTTACTAAATAAATCTAACCTGATGGGCTCCGGTGTACTTGAACTGACAGCACACATTGATCCTATCTAATCAAAATATTGCCTTAGAGGCCCTACCCTCAGATAATCCTTCTATGCCTCATAAATCTCAGTGAACTCCATGAAATCTATTTTCTCCAACCCCACAGATGGTTCATTTAATGAGAAAACCTATCTAATCTCATCCTCGATAATGCTTATCAGGTCTCTTCCATTTATATCCCTGACACATCTTGTCACAAGATCATAGCATTTAGCAATCTGTATTAACAATTCATCATCCATGAAAACCCCAGGGCATACCAACCTCCCAATGTCAAACTACCATACATTACTGAGGGGTGCACAAGCGTTCCTTTGTGAATATGCTGATTTAAAAAGAATAAGACCATTGTGCTTATCGCCCACTTTAGCATCTCTCATCCAATTCCCTCTATCATAGAGACCTTCTGCAACTGAATCTCTAGGATGTCTCGGAGTGAGCTCTTTTACTCTTTATGCCCCATTATCATAAAATGGGAGCAACTACATCAAATCCTCAAAAATTCCTCTCTTACTATATTTTGTTTGACCAGACAAATTCCTCTTGGGCGGCATTTTGAAAATAGGGCTTCTTACTAAGATATGAATTCCCAAGAAAACTTTAAATAATATCAACTAACAATAGGAAAGAAGACCCCACAAAGCTTTACAAATTTCAAATGACTTAAACACAGGAGAAAACCTACCAAGCACCTGAAAAATCTTCTGCTTGAAAGCACTGCATGAAAAAATATATCGCCAGAGAACATACGAGAGTAGTGAAGAAAAGCAATAATCAAATTTTGGTATATAACATCTACTAACGGCTCACAATTCTCCTGCACGTAACAAATTTATTCCACCATTACTAAGGTTGGCGGCCCTATCACTCACTGGACGTGAAAATGTCATTCAAGAGAAAAATTCAAATTCAAGCCATTGATATATTTCATTTTCGGCGCATTGGGCGGTAGACAATCTTATCAGAAAAATCCTATAGTACCTTTAGCAAGCTAGTTCTCGACCAACAAGAATATTTCAAAATTAGCATGTGCAGAATTAAATTCCTTAAGTTCATCCTGGTTTGAGCAGTGATCTTTACACGTCAACATCACCCGTGGCCAATCAAAAATGACCGCCTCATCAATATATTTAACATAGAGGACCCACCAAATAGCTTCCATCTCTTTATCCAAATCAACGATTGTCGCTAAACTACAAACTTAAAACCTAAGCATCTCATCCCAACAGTTTAACGACAACCATGAGATCTTGCAGCATTTTAATCATTTGAGAAACTAAGGTTCCACTGCGACACATCAGCGGGCACATATCAAATCAAAATATGCCATGCTATAAAAGACTGACAAGTGGACCCAGTCCCTTTTCCTTTCTGACTCGGAGCACTTTGAAAACAGTCAGATCACAGCTGTTATCCAACCAATAAGAAGTAAACACGTCAAAGTGAACTGGCGCAATAAGGGGCCCACTGAGCACTTAAGTCTTTAAGAAGATCGGACGGTCGTTGCTATACCGTGAACTTAAAATCCTCACATCTTTGATCAATGGTATAACAAGAAACGTCCGATCAAACTGAAGATTAACCCTTTGGAAAACATGACCCCACAATCAAACACATCACCTTCTGTCAGTCAAATCACATTGTGCCACGTTTTCATACGGGCGGGTCCCTTCTGACTATCCTTTACCATCTTTAAATATGCATCAGCCGCTACCTAGTTTTTTTGAGAACCAATAAGAACCAAAAAGATTGTAATGACCTGGCACTGTTAGGACCCACCGAACCTTTTTCAAATAAAGAAAATCTGACGGTTGTCACTATACCACAAGCTTAACATGCAAGCATCTTGGATCAACGGTATAACGACCACCGTAGATCTTTTTCACCCTTTAAAGTCCACAAACTCTTCCTCCAATTGGGCCCACCTTAAGACAGGTGGCAACTCATCACTATATCGCATGTCAAAGAAAACTGACAATCGGGGTCTTGCGGTGTAACGACAGCCACTCATTTTGGAAAGTGAAAACCTTAGGAAAATATACCCAAAACTTAGGCTTAGAGAAATAAAAAGGAGAAGAGGGGAACGGGGGCCAACAACCTTCTAACCACAAATGCATGACTTAAAAATGTTAAAGGCACATGCAGATTAGCACTCTTAGTGAATCAAAAAGGTAACATGGGAAAATAAAAAGGGAACAAACCAACCAGGGTTTTGGAAGTGAGGGAGGAAACCCAAGCCAAAAACTTGGATATTTCAAAGCTACAAACATGGAGTCAAGAAATATTTAAAAAGTGATAACACTATGGTTTGGTAATGTTCCCACAGTAAAATACTTCAAAATCTTTGGAAGAAAGTGCTACATCAAGAGGGATGAAGTAGTAAGAAAATTTGATGCAAGAAGTGATGAAGGTATTTTTCTTGGTTACTCTACTAAAAATAAAGCTTATAGATGTTTCAATTTAAGATTGAAAAAGATCATTGAAAGTGCTCATGTAAAGATTGATGAGAAGTTTATGATTCAAGAAAGATATCATGATTACTCACCCATGATTGAAGAAGAACCTAGACCCTCCACTAGTGAGACAGTTATTGAGGAAATGTTTGACAGTATTGATGTGTTATTCAATGACCCTGAGACAAGTGAAGAAAATACTCCTAAGGCTGATGATTCAGCATCACCTAAAGTTCCAAAGTTTACATCAAGAAATCATTCCAAGGCAGACATCATTGGAGATTGGAGCAGCAAAGTCCTAACAAGATCACAAGAAAATAAATCAGCTAGTAGTGAAGCGGTATGTTTACTATCTCAGATTGAACCTTTAAGTGTTGAAGATGCTTGTAATGATTCAAATTGGCATGATGCTATGAAATAAGAACTTGATCAGATTATTAAGAATAAAACTTGGGAACTGGTCCCAAGACCTAGTGATACGAATGTGATTGGAACAAAGTGGATATTCTAAAATAAGATGAATAAAGATGGTACAGTAGTAAGAAATAAAGAAAGATTAGTATGTAAGGGATATGCACAAAGAGAAGGCATTGATTATTCAGACACATTTACACCTATGAGAAGATTAGAAGATATAAATTTGTTTTTAGCCTATGCTATAGTCAAAAACTTCAAAGTTTATCAGATGGATGTCAAGTCAACATTCCTGAATGGAGATGTGAAAGAATAAGTATACATTGAGCAGCCATAAGGATTCACCTTATCAAATAGACCTGATATAGTATGCAGATTGAAGAAGGCCCTCTATGGACTTAAGAAAGCCCCTAGAGCATGGTATGAGAGACTAGATGGATACTTAACAAATATTGGATTCAAGAAAGGAGCAACAGATTGTAATCTATTCATTAGAGAGACATCTTAAGGTTTACTACTCGTAGCTATATTTGTTGATGACATTATCTTTGGAGGTAATGACAAGCTTAGTGCTGAATTTGCCAAAGAAATGTAGAATGAGTTTGAGATGAGTATGATTGGTCCTATCAAATACTTTTTGGGACTAAATGTGCAACAGACAGAAAAATGAACTTTTATTAATTAGTCAAAGTATGTGAAATAGATACTGAAGAGATTCAAGATGGATGATTGCAAGCCAGTAGGAACCCCTATGATCACAGGATGCAAGCTTACAAAATAAGATGACTCACTTGTAGTAGATATAACATTGTATAAGTCTATGATTGGTAATCTCATATATCTTACTCAGACTAGACCTGATATTTCCCATGCAGTTGGCATAGTTGGAAGATTTGCAACAGAGCCTAAAAAAAGTCACCTCATGGTAGTAAAAAGAATATTTAGATACTTGCAGGGCACTATAGATTGTGGTCTATGGTATCCTAATTTAGAAAATGTTGATTTTCATGTGTACACTGATACAGATTGGGTAGGATGTGTTGATGATAGAAAGAGTACATTAGGTGGAGCAGTATTTCTTGGTGATAGACTTGCCACTTGGAAAAGAAAGAAACAAAATTGTATTTCTCAGTGAACAACAAAAGAAGAGTATGTTGCAGTAGCCTTGAATTGTTCTACAATTGTTTGGATCAAGAAGATGATAAAGGATTTTGGAATTTAGATTGATTATCCTATTGTTATTCACTGTGACAACACTAGCACTATCAATATGTCAAAGAACCCTGTGATGCATGCAAAGACAAAGCACATTGAGATCAAGTATCACATCCTAAGAGAGAAAGTGACAAAGAAAGAAGTCAATTTGGACTATGTGAGTACTAAAGATCAATTGACAAATATATTCACAAAGCCCTAACCTAAGAATAATTTTGAGTATCTCAGGGAGAAGTTGGGAGTCATTCCCTTCCCTGATTCTTCTTAGAAGAAAGAAGGAAAGGCATTAGTCCTCTGGGACTGTTGGAAGGTTGACTACTATACCTTAGGAGTAGTACCAGTGCTTAAAATGAATGGCACCCTTTGCCATTGATGTCAAAGCGGAAGTAATATACAAAGTCATGGAAAATAGAAGTAAAAAGAGGAGTAATATACTAAGGGGGAGCAACATTTAGTTATGATAGTAGTACAGTTGAGGAAATGGAGAATATTAGAAAATATTGCAGCAGATGGAGGATTCATCTTTGGGGGATTTTTGAAGAGGAAATGGAGAATGTTATAAAATAAATCTTCATTTGTGTTGGTGGTGGTTTTTCATTCCACATGTTGCCATCAATGCCAAAGGGGGAGATTGTTGGATATTTGCCAACAGGCTATACTCACTGTATGTTTGTCATTGATGACAACATATGGAAAGTAGCATCTGTGGAATTCGTATGTAGTAAGATTTTAGTATATGTAGCATGGAAATGATATCAACATGATATCATGGGTGCAGAGGTTAACTGTTAGTACAGACAGTTATATAGCAGTTAGTGTCAATAGTGTTCTTGACAGAGTAAGAGGTAGTGTTCTGTGTATGGTTGTCTGTATAGTTATCATGGAGTCTTGTGCACTTGGATATATGTTGAAAACATGTTAGTGATGTTTTAGTTATGGATGCATAGTCTTTTGATGAGTAGAAGTGAAGTTATGTAGTCGCTATTCGCCAGCAATAGTTTCCTATGTTTGTTCAAGAGAGCTAACATAGATTTTATTGGTTCTTGAGTTGCACCTATCTTTAGGGTATGCACCCTTGGAGTCAAGCTTGGAGAAGTGTTATTGTTGTTAGGTTAAGAGCTTATGATTTAATTCAGCTTACAGAGAAAGATCTAGTTGTTTTGGTAGAGTCGATAGTGTGTAGCGTGCATCTACATTTATCTTATTAGACAGTGTTAGGATAATAAGGAGAAAAATGTAAATATTAACAAAATAAGAGAGAACAAAATAAAAAAGAATTTAACATGGTTCACCCAATCCCTGGGCTACATCCACCAATAGTGAGTCCAATATCTTTATTATTATCCAATGATTAAAATCTAAAACTTGCAACTCAATACCACCACAGGAAACTACAATAATCCCTCATACATCAATCTCAAACCCTAAGCCCTTTTACAAGTATTTTTGACATAACAAAATTAGGGAAAAAAATACTCTGACTAATAGAAAATAGATGGCTGACCCTTTACCCCATCAGGGGCTCTACCCCTTGACCCCATAGAAAAGTCTAATTAGGCTCCACATACATAACAGACAGGTCCCACATTGAGTTGTGTGCATAGTAGAGCTAACAAAATGTTTATTGGAGTTTGTTGTCATTTCTCTAATATGATTTCAAGGTGGTTCTAATAGGCTGACTTGATTATATCATTTGGAGGAAAGATATTTATAGGCAGTCATTTCTGATTACTTGAATGTGGTTCATGGTTGATTAAGCAGAGCAGAGTAGAGTGTGGGAAGAGTTAAACCATTAGAAGAAGGTCTATGTGACCAAGTAAAGTACTTGTGCTATTCATTGGAACTGATCCAGATAGAAGGTCAAAGAATAGTTCACCAAGATCTAGATATAGTGTGTATCTATTATTTAGAAGGTTGTAGCCTTCTCCCATTTGAGTAATGAGCTCTTAGATAGTGCATCCTCTCCCCTAACAGGGAAAATTGTAAAAGACTCCTAACAGGGTCTGAGCCTTGAAAAGGTCTATTGTACTTAATATATTGTAAAGCTACTCCTAATAGGGTAAATGATCTTCTAACAAGGATCATTATACACTAGTATAGAATATTAGTTGGTATCAAGTCCCACCGGGGTTTTTACCTATTTGGGTTTCCCCATAACCAAAATATTGGTGTTGTGTTCATGTGTTCTTTCATTGTGTTTATGCTTTATGTTTAAGTATACTTAATTGGATAAAGAATTGAATCTTGTAGATAAATTATTCACCCCCCGCTCTCAGTTATCTCTTGGGACTATTCCTAACAAAAGGATATTTAGATATCTTAAAAGGATAATTGAATATGTCTTATGGTATGATAGGAATGATAACTTTGAACTTCATGCTTATACTGATGTTGATTGGGTAGGAAACATTAATGATAGGAAGAGTACTAGTGGAGGTGCATTTTCCTTGGGAAAAATTTGGTTTCATGGCTAAGTAAGAAGCAATATTGTATAGGTCAATCTACTATATAATTATAGTATGTTGTTGTTGCTACTAATTGCACTCAAATTGTTTGGATGAAACAAATGCTGAAAGACATTAGAATGACTTTTGATGAACCATTGGTTATCCATTGTGATAATACCAAAAAAGTGAATATATCAAAGAATCAAGTGATGCATTCTAAAACTAAACATATTTCTATCAAGTATCACTTCTTGAGAGACAAGGTGGAAGAAAAGGAAATAAGGTTGGAGTATATTAGCACAAAGGAAAAGATTGCAGACATCTTTACAAAGCCATTTCCAAAAGCTACCTTTGAGTATCTCAGAGGTATGTTTGGGGTTTAGGCCCCTCCTAGATAGAATTAATTGATGCATTGATGTATTAGTCTAGAGGTTTTCAGAGCCTTATCATAATCTATACTTGATGTAGGGGATCTAATCCTAAGGTAGAGTGATCATGGAAGATAGTTGTCGAGAATAGTTGATAACTTATGGCACCCTTTTCCATTATTTTCAAAGGGGGAGAGGTTTTATGATAAAATCCTTATTGTATGGGGAGATTGTATGGAGAGACACTATGTGAAGATTTACTATGAGAGTACTAATTGGTTACAGAGCTTTGGATTCATAAAACTTTGGGTTAATGGATTTTACCATATGTTGCAATCAAATTCAAAGGGGGAGATTGTTGGATATTGCTAATGCATTGGAGGAGATTGTTGATACATTTAATATGTTTAATCACTATGTTGAGTGATGCTGGAGTTGTTTTTGTTGTCATTCTTGTTTTGTCACTGATGTCAACATATGTTTTTTGTGAAGAGAACAGGTTGGTTACTACACTGTAAGGACATTATACAGATGTTTCAAAATGTGTGAAGTTTGATGAGAGTATAGGAAGATGTTTTGATCTTATAGCCAAGATCACATCATGTAATATTATGTATTGGCTGAATTACAGATGTTTTGGTGAAGACTAGTTACTGGACAGTGATAGTGGAAGTTGACAGAGTTAGTCTCTGTGTTTCTAGTATATCTTATAGAAGGTATGGATTTAGTGTATGTGATCTTAAGGGATGAAATACAAGGTACTGAAGAAGTTTTGTTGGTCAATGTAAGTCACAGAAAGAAAGATGACATCAGTTGTGGTGTGTGTTTTGGAGATGACCTATTTGGAAGCCAACTTAAGGGTTGTAGTGTGTATTATGGATGGTGAATATGAATTGAGGATGTCGGTCCTTAATTGTTGTAATGTAATTGTTGTATACTTATTTTAGATATCATGTGTATCTTAGCAAGGGGTTATGTAATTATCTATATATTAGGAAAGGCTAATTTTCTAACCTAATCATGTAAAATGTAATAGGGTATATATGTAAGATATTTTCTTTAGAAAAGATAAGTATGAGATGTATGTGATGTGAAAAATAATTTTATAAGCTGCGAGCTTCTACTTGTTGGATGTAGAGCAGAGAATTGTATGTACTTCATTGGAACTGACCAAGCAAAGATTGTTGCTATCAAAATGTTCACAAGGATTGTGTATTTACTCATATACAGTTGTGTTGAGAATAGTATATTCTAAAGGTGGACTTAACCTTCTTTGGGTAGTGAGCCTAAGTAGTAAGCCTACCCTTTTCTTTGACTCCTAATAGGGTCTGTCCTATAACAAGGACTATGTACTATAATATTTTAATCAGCTCCTAATAGGGCTAGATCTTCTAACAAGGATACTATAGTCTTAGTACATCATTAATGGATGTTAATTCCCCCCAGGGGTTTACCTTTAACAGGGTTTCCTCGACAAAAAAATATTGTGTTATTGTGTTGGGATTCATTATGTTCATTGGATTTGATATTGTTGTTATTCAAAGTTTAAAGTTTAATAATATGTCATACAAATGATTCACCCCCCCTCTCAGTTGTATTGTGGACTTTTATTCCTAACAAATATGTCAATCTTTTCATTCTTAGGAATTTGATGAGAGTATATAGAAAACATCCTTTTCCATAACTAAAGGAATGTGATGAAGGGATCTCCAACATGTTTCTTTGTGCTGCATAGATTAAGTATCATGACTATGTGGGAGACATTGTGAGAGTATTGTTGGATGAATTTGTTAACAAACTCATGAAAGGTCTTGATGCTAGGGGAAAGTGAAGTGAACCATCTCATAGCTTGGCCATAAAGACTCTCAGGAAAGAGTTGCATGAGATAGCTTTATTCATGCATAAAATCCATGCTAAGTGCACAAAATTTTCTTAGCTAGCCTTGGAGATCCCTATTTCCATCATATTTATCATATTTATGAATGTCCATCTTATGTTAGAAGGGTGGCATATAGAGGCCTTTGTCAAAGGGGAAATGACATATAGCTTCAAGTGAATAGTTGTTTAACGATTGGTCCTTTTTATTCCTAAGTTGTGAGAGCTCACAATATAGGTTTTGGAGTTGTTTGTTGAAATCTATGATAGGAAAATCATCTTTGTGTATCAAGTACTCCACATAAAAGTGGTAAGGAAGTTTTACACCCATAGAGGGAAGAAGTAGAAAGTATCTACCTTTGTCCTAAGTCATAATGGTCAGCATCACCTTATGGAACTATTTGTCTTCTTCACACTTTCTAATTTCTTCCTCTATAGGTTCTCCATATGAAGTGGACTTGGAATCATGTTTAATACGGTTTCTCTAATCATATGTTGACATGTTGGTTTAATCATGATACTCAGTGTAGGTGAAGGGTACTGACTGGTAGACAAGGGATTAAGGCAAAGGTTCCTCACAAAAGGATGGTCTAAGGATCTTGTCAATAGCTTTCCCTTTGGGATCAATGATAGCTTTCTGGTAGTGACTAAAAGTGATAACTGGCATGGATGATGATGTTGAAATATGATAGTAATAATATTACTAAGATAGTGTTAAAAGATCTAGATAATGATATCCCTATCTTAGGGGTAGGTAGAAAAAGATGAAACTCCCACTAGAATGTGATAATATGGTGACAATGAAATCTATTGTATGATAAAACTTAACACTTGGTGCACTAAAGCATTGATGTCATACAATGAAATTATGGACAAAATGACAGAATGTATCGACAGGAAAAGTTTCCACCATGTGTGAGTAGTTTGACCAATATTGACTATTTTGATTCTAGATATGTGAAATATCTAAGAGTTTCTAGATCAGGTCTAAGTATTTACAAGAAACAAGTAATGTGACCAAGAAAAATTCTCCAAATAATCCACCAAAGGAAAAAAATCTTTGATGATACAAACACTTGTGAAATCTAAGGGGTATTTGCGATGGGTCAAAAGCATCAAGTGTATGTTCATAATGATTTGCATGGGTCTCAACACATTCAAAAACACATTAAGAAGAACCTACCTAAGGAATTTTTATAGCATGAAAATCTTGGCCTGCAACATGGTATTTGTTTGCCTCACACAAAGTGATATTGGAATTTTAAAGGACTATGCATGTCATGGATCAAAATAACTAACTCAAATGTTACATCGCAATGGTTCTCCAAATGCAACATTCAATCTTTAAAGCATATAAGGTGTTAGGGATTTTTCTTGTGGGTCAAACTTGGCAGGGACATTGGCTAGATTCTCAGTAGATAGGTTTCCAAGTTTGCAAGAAAAGCCTAATTGATGAGGATTGGATAAGATCCACCTTCTTCTTTGAGCTCCACAGGACTCAAGTAGGTATTGCCTACAAATAGGTTACTATCTTTCAAGTAAATTATGGACTGGTGGATTAGGTCTACATTGTCATGCTATTGAGTCTATTAGAGGTTCTTTTATGGAAGATAATTTTGAAAACAGCTGAGAACAACCTGTTCCAAAATGTGACTAATGAAAATCCTAGTATAATAACATGAACAATGGCATAAGGTTGATGATTCCTTCTTCTTTTTATGAGTAAAACTCAAGGAAGGCTAACCTTTGATTCACTCTTCAAGGAATCAACTATGGACTATAAAATATCAGGGACAGTCCTATTTTTTAGGTACATGAACATGAAATGAAATGGTATTGATAATGATGAATTTGTGTTTGATGACTAAAAGGTGTTTGAATGACAGAGACCGGATCAATGCCTAATCCTTTGGGAAAAGAGTCTAGCACAAATCAATAGAGGAATTTATAGGAAATATAGTGATATGCCTTAAAAACCACATACAATTTGGATAGAATGCCTTACAAACTATCTTCTCAATCTAGGTTTGTTACCATCAAGATCTTCCACAAATGTATTCATTCTCTGAAATTGCACATAAGGATTTAATTCTTCCCTTGAAAGAAACTCATGCAACAATTAGATAGCTGCCTTACAAATAGAGACATACAAGAATAAACACAAAGCAAAGAGACAATAACAAAACCAAGGTAGAAATTGTATTGTATTTCATGGAAGTGTATCAATACATACAAGTAAACTCTTTACTCAAAATCATAGGATCAACAATCTGCTCTGCAAAGTTTTTATTATCAGCATTCAACCATCAAGAATATGGAACCAGAGAAAAGAATCCCTTGGATTGCCAAAGACCGGAACCAAGAACCAAAAATATTAGAAAACCAGAAAGCTAGGAGACCCAAAAAGTTTCAGAACCCTTACAAAATCAGAACTCTTACTACTTATACCACTAGCTATCTTGGAATCCTCAAAGAACTCAAGATGCAACAAGCTTCAGATAGCTAGGGTTAGGGTTTCACCCACTAAACCAACCAATATCAAACAACAATTAATTCCAGGGGAGAAAACCAAGCAACCTAGACAAATAGATCTGAAATTGATCTTCATCAATGAAAATCTTCTAGTTTGTACTGAAGATCACGCAAACACCATGCCTTTTCAGGCTATTTGTACACCTGCAACATGCCTCGAGCTTTACCTATGTCCATTTTATGATAGTACAAGCATCTACAATCAATCATCAAACCCTCTAGACCACCCTATAGCAGTCGACACAACAACTTCATCAAATCCTGCCACTAAAACCATAAATTCTAGTCCTTTCTGTCACTGAGAAATGCTCAAAAATTTGAATTTGAAATTAAATGGCTATTTCAAAGCACCAGCAACAAATCAGCAGTCAATATTTGAAATTAGATCAACTTTATATCGTGACCATTCAATCTCTCCTTTTCGCAGTCTTTATGTCCCTAACCCAACTGCCAGCCTGGGTTTACCTTTAGCTGACATGTGACAAAGCCTTTTCCTATTCACGCAATAAAATCTTAACCCACCACCTAACTCAGTGACTTAGCAGCCAAAGGAAAACAAACTTACCCTGGGTATATTTGGCAAACTGGTGACAAAAGGTTTTGACCAGTTCCCAGAACATTTTAAGTCATTGCTAAAATACTTAGCGATCATGCGACCTTCCTTCCCTGAATCGCTAGCCAATCTAAAATACTGCCATCTCATTCCACAAACGAGTGAAAAGCAATGAAATTCATCAAGCCACTAACCTTAGACTCCCACCTGGGCCTACTTTATGCCACCTGTAACCATGTTATTTATTGTTCATGCTCAGTCATCTCTGACACAGGACCCACATTCAGTAAGCCCTTGAAATCAGATGGCGGGTGCAAGATCTCATGGCTCTGACACAACCCATAAGATCTTACGCCAACCATAGATCTTGTCCTCATCACTAACTCCTATGACAATAGCCCCACCCTGTAGTATTCCTCATCATCTTCTAGCTTAGTCAATCAGAAACTGACACCTCAGTGATGAATCATCATGTAGTCCCACTATCCCTAGCTAACCCTTAACCTTCTATCCATTTGGTGAACACGCAACCAAAGAAACCCTCACCTATTCGAGAGAACTTTGAGAGCACCGCTAAATAATTTGGCTACTACGTGAACACTATTCACCAAATCGCTAAGTCTTTAGACCCTTTGCTAAAACATCACATGAACCAGTGAACCAATCAAGCATTTGTTAGAACTACCAAAAAGACTGATAAACTAACTGGGCCCGCATCAAGAAGATCGACGGCTATCTCATCTTCGCATAGACCTCCAAGATTCCATCAAATTACACGCCCACCATCGGATGGAGAATCTCTCCCTACTCTGACAACCCTCTTATAGGATATGAAATCAATAGCTGACGCATAATCTCAAGCCTCTGACAAATTTGATAAGAACCTATGCCGTTCGTTGATTCTCTGACAGGGTCAGGACCCTCTGAAAAGTTGAAAACTAGGTCCTACTGATAGTATATCCAGTCACTCACCTGTGGACCAATCAAAGCCTACCATTTCTACATACGTGTCACTTTGGACCCATAGTTTGTCTACCATCACATCAGATGGTTGTTGTTAAAGCGTCATGTTAAAACCTGCACATCTTCCCTCAGTGGTATAGCGACGATCATTGATTCTACTCACTTGTTAACAAGTCAACAGGGAAGGAAGACAGGGCCCACCGGGACAGATGGCACACGATCATGAATTCGCATGTCAGAGACCTCTGACACCAAATAGTCTTGTGAATTAATGACAACCACATATTTTAAAGGGTGACATAGGAAAAATTAACACCGAAAGACTTAGGAACTTAGGAAATATTAAAAGGGGTCCCGATGTTAAAAAACCTAATTGATCAACATGCGAAGTGGTATAAAATTTAAGCACATGGGTATTTTGAGGTTTTAAGTGGCCCAAAAAAGTGACATAAAATTAGAATAGGGCCAAGGGCACACTTAGGGTTTGTTTACTCAACAACTAGATTTTTTAATTTCAAACAAGGGTTTTAGCCAGAAAATAGGGAAAAACAACTACAAAGATCGGAAGAGAAACTTGTAAAGCCAAGAAAATTTGTAGAGGCCAACAGTGGCTCTATCTGAGGATGTTGAAACACAAGTTTTAACAAGAGCCACAGGACTCTAGGATGTAGACCAAAAACCAAACTAACCTAAAATAGGGAAAGAAACACACAACCTAAAAGGAAACCAACCTGTATAGAAATTTAGAAAGTATTTACACATGCATGATAATCAAAAACTTAACTGAAAAAGGGCTTCAAGAATTTCCCATGCACTAGAAATGCAAAAACTTCACCATCCATGTTCTTCAACAAGTAGGAATCCTTCCCAAAACTATCATGAATCACAAAAGGACCAAGCCATAGTGATTCAAATTTCTTATGCTTCCCTTTGTCTTCTTCCCTCACATTCCATTGAAGTATCGAATCATCAACCTTGAATTTTTTGGTAGTTTCTCTTTTGTCAAATAAGTACTTCACCTTCTATTGCAACTTAATATTATTCTTTTGACTCTCTTTTCTTTGTTCATCTAATTCAGTCGGCTGCATAATTCTATTCTGCATTGGCTTTGTGACATCCACCTCCTCATCCTGAATAAACTGATAAACTGGAACTAGATTATTTATAGGTAACCTTGATTGTAAACCATACACAAGCTCAAAGGGAGACTTCCCAATGGCTCTTTTCACCGTAATCCTATCTGCCCATAAAGCCAATCTCAACTTGGAATGCCAAGCTCTCTTATTCTTTTCAAGTGTCTTCTTCAGGATTGTCAGGATACTTTTATTGCTAGACTCAGCCTATCCATTTTCTTGAGGATGATAAGGAGATGAATAGGAAGTTATGATTCCACTATCTTTGCAAAACTCCTTAAACTCATCTGATCTGAAACACATTGCATTATCTATAATCAACCTCACAGGAACACCAAATCTGGTCAAAATATTGTCAAGTAAGAAATCAATCACCACTTTACTTGTTGCCCTCCTTGTAGGAATAGCCTCTATCCATTTTGTGAAATAGTCAGTTGCAACAAGTATATAACTATGTCCTCCACTAGATTTCTCAAAAAACTCACCTATGAAATCCAAGCCCCACATGGAAAATGGTGCTTCAGCAACTATTGGGTTTAATGACAGTGATCCTGAATATTTTGATTTTTAAGAAAACCTCTGACAAGCTTCACATTTCCTAACATATTGGAATGAATCCTTAAACAATGTAGGCCAATAATAACCTACCCTTAAAACATTGTGAGTAGTAGTCCTTGTTGAAAAATGACCTCCACAAACACCAGCATGCATTTCATTTAAAACCTTCTCTGCCTGATATCTGTCAAGATAGAACAACAAGACTCCATCTCTATTTTTCCAATACAAGTCTCCTTATAGCAATATATACTTCTAAGCTTTCAATTTCAAGGACCTAATTTGATTATTTGTCATATAGTTTGGGCATCTAGCATTCTTTATGAAATAGACAATATCAGCATATTCTGATTGCAATTCAATACTTGTGATTGTCATATCTGGAGTTCCTTCACTATTTACTTGGACTAAGTCCATATTTTCTTTAGTCATCAATTTTGCTAGACCTTGTCCTCTCACAAGTTTAGTGATATGAATCTCCAAATTGAATTCTTGAATTCTAGTAATCCACTTGCATCTCTTACCAATGACTTCATATTGAGTAAGAACATCCTTTACTACTGAATGTGGGACATATGCAACAACCTTTGCACACACCAGATAAGGCCTAAAAGATTTGACTACTTTTACCAATGCATATTCCTGCTTCTCCATCATCTCATAATTCAACTTAGTAGCCTACAAGGATTTGCTAAAAAATACAATTGGATACTCAAAACCTTCATTGTCCTTTTGCAATAGAACAACAACAATGGTGTGAAATGATGCAAAAGAAAATAATGAAAAATGCTTGGTATAGTCAGGAGACCTAAGCACAGGTGCTTGTTGGACCACATCCTTAATTTTCTCAAATGCAGCCTGAGCCTCTACAGTCCATTGAAACTTCACATCCTTTTTCAACAACTTTACTATAGGCTTGACAATTTTAGCAAAATTTTCAATGAGTCTCCTAACAAAATTGATCTTCCCTAGAAAGGACTACACCTCTTTGAGATTTTCTGGTGCAGACACCTTCCTGATTGCTTCAACCCTCTCTGGATCAATTCTTATTCCATCTTTTGATACAATGTGTCCTAGAAGCTTTCCCTCTTTGACTACAAAATTACATTTTTTAGGATTCAGGGACACACCATACTCCTAAGCTTTGACAAAAATCTTTTCTAGGTGTGAACAATAATCATGAGCCTTCTTGGAATAAGCAGTTAGGTCATCCTGATACACAACCATAAATAGGTCTATGTACTCCTTGAAAGAAACATCCATGGCTCTTTGGAAAGTTGCTACAACATTCATGAGACCAAATGGCATTCTGACATACACATATGTTCCCCAAGGTGTTGTGAATGCAATTTTGAATTGTTTAGACTCTTTCACCAACACCTCATTATATCTAGAGAAGCCATCCATCATAGACAATAACTCACAACTAGTGACCTTGTGCAACATTACCTCCATGTTAGGCAGTGAATAATTATCTTTCAATGATGCAACATTCAAATTTCTAAAGTCTACACACAACCTAATGTCACCATTCTTCTTTCTAACTGGGACCAAATACCCAAGTTGAATGCCTTATAGGTTGAATTATTCCTGCATCACTCAACTTGACTAGCTCCTGCTGTAACTTAGGAGCTAATAATGGATTAATGGGCCTCTGCTTCTGTCTAAATGGTTTAACATCTTTCTTTAATGGAATTTCATGTTGGAAAAAGTCCTCTCTATAGGCTTTTAGGTCATCATAAGACCATGCAAACACGTGCTTGTACCTCCTCAACAACCTTGTCAAATTATCTTTCAATTGAGGGGTTAATCATTTTCCAATATAGACCATTTGAGGAGCACCATGTGACCCCAAATTCACTTCCTCCAAATCTTCTACATTAGCATTACTTATTTTTGACATATGATCATTTTGGCTACTATATAATGCTTTTAACTTAGTTAAGCCTTTAGGAATACTATTTGATCTCAACTAGATCACCTCACTTCCTATGATCATGCCCTTACCTTCAATTTCCTCAACCAAAGTATTGCAGTCTATAGGTTGATCCTCATATATGTCAAGACATTGAATAAATTTTAAGATGTCGTGATCATCTTCAAAGACCTGCCAATTGTAAATGTTGTCTACAACAACTGGTATACTTTTTACTTCAAGAATTGATACTCCAAACAAAGTTGAATCATCCCTTTTTAGAGCAATATTGGCTAGAAAATCAGCCATTATGTTATTGGATATTTCTACCCAACATATATTGAAAGCATCAAACATTTCAACCTGATCCCATATTACATGTTAATACAATTTCAATCTATCATTCTTGATAACATATTTGGATCGAACTTGTGCTACCACAAGCTCAGAATCACCAAAAACCTTTAAACATTTTATCCCATGTTTGATAGCAATATTTAATCCCAACGACAATGCTTCATATTCAGTAGTATTGTTTGTGCATTGAAAAGTCAATGAGAATGAATACTTAAAAGTAGTACCTGATGGAGATATGAATAAGAGTCCAGCTCTTGAGCCTTCTTTTGAGCATGCTCCATCAAAATACATCTACCACAATCCATCTTGTTGTTTCTTTAATTCTACAACTAGTGGATCTACCTCTTCCACTGGTGGGACAATCTCTTCTAACTTGAAATTCTCCATGTCAACCTCCATACAACAATTTAAATGATCATCATTTATTTCAATCATATGTGGAGTTCTACCTTCTCTGGAAACTTTCACATTGTCACCATTAATTTTGAAAGTTGTAAAGGATAGATCACACTGGATACTACCTCCCATCTAAGCACTCCACTTCCTTGACAACAACATCCCATAATGAGGGGGAATATCTACCACTAGAACACTCATTGTTAGCAACTTGTCAGGGAAAGCTGTCAACCTATAAGGAAGTGCTTTTATAGTACCAATAATAGGGACCTCTCTTGAATCCATAGCCTAACACTTACCATGAGGTTTATCTACTTTCAGACCCAAGGATCTCATTATTTCTACAGGCATAATAGTATTAGAGGCTCCTGAATCAATCATAAAATTTCTTAACAACTTTCCATTCACTATTAAGGACAAAAAGAAAGGATCAACTATTCCTGACACAACATTTGCAGCATTAGTGTCCAAATAAATCTAAGGGATCTCAGAGATGATCTCCCCACACTGGTTCTTAATTGAGTCACTTGCTACAGTATCCATTCCATCAACCTGGGTGGAACTTTGGGTATCAGAAGAGAAGGCTCCTTTTACCCAACTCAAAGACTTAACTTTATGCTCCTCTATCCTCATCATTTCTAATAAGGGGACCTTGACAGTGATTTGTGACAACAATTTTCTCATGTCAATGGGAACATACTTTGGGTCAACTACATCTTGCCATATGGTAGTGACCTCTTTATCTTCTTCATGTGTAACCACATTAGAACAATCTTTGATCTGACCCTTTTCTTTCTCTTGCAAAGGAGAAACAACATCCACAAGAGGTTTAGCTTTTACCTTGTAAGCCACAATTGGCTTTGTGAAGTTGACATTCTTCTTCAACTTGGTTTCGTTAACAATCTCTGAAGCCTTTTACTTATTTTGGGCTTGTTTTTCATCCCTTTCTATTTTCTTGATGAAAATTCTAGTAGGCCTACCACTTTGACCACCTACTACCCTATTTCTCAAATTATAGTTGCTTTTAACCTGGGACACCATGTCTACCGTGATTTGTGCAATTTCTTCATCAGAACGTCTTCTCAACATTACTGACCCATCACTTCTTAGAGTATTGCACTGAACTACATCAAGGTGATTATCTTCTTCATCAGAAAACACTTGCTGATGGTAAACCTCATTCCTGACTTAGGAACTGCGAGCATCTTGGTTTTCATCTTCATCTGTAGAATCTAACTCATCATATATGTATGAAGAAGTCATACCACACCCTTGATCATCATTGTTGTTTCCTCGATCTCCATCTGCAAAAACACTTTGAGCAATAGCACAATAATAGGGATCATGAGGTGATTGGAAAACAATACACCATGGAACATCATCATTCATATTCATTGTATTTCTATGCAAAGGGTAAGGGGTCTTGTCATTTGGTTTATCCTTTCTTTTAGGAAGCACTGGCTTCCCATCCTTCCATTGAGTATTATAGGGATAGTTCTGCATTCTTGGTAGCTTATTAAAGTTATTGAAAGATGGCCTATCATTTCTTTACACTGTACTATTTATTGCTTCACTGAGCTTTAAATCCTTTATTACTTTCAAGATTTTCTTCAAACTATCATCATCTTTTGGCTTTCCATCAGGTTTCCCTAGCTCTCTTATGTTTGAGACTGATGGCTGACAATCTTCTCTCCTTCCCAATTTCCCTAATATCCTTCTATTGCTCTCTATATTAATAGCCAATTTATAAGCCTCTACAAGATTCCTAGGATTCTTATCCCTCAAAAGATATCCCATCTTTGAATCAAAAGAATTTAGGTATGTGACAAAACATACTCTGTCATCCAATCTGATAACTTGCAATAACTTTTGCATAGCTTTCTGAAATCTAACATTGAACTCAACAACACCCTCATTTGAATTATTCTTGATGTTGTTAAACTCATTAAGAATGAAGCCTTCATTGGTTTTATCACCATACTGTTCCTTGAAAGACTACCTAAACTAATTCCATGAACATATGCTAGCATGAGGAAAATTTCTAAACCAATCTCTAGCATCCTCAGTCAGAGACTGAACAAAAAGCTTCATGATCACATCATCAGGCTCAATCTTGTAGTCATCTATCACATCAATGAAACTTTTCAAATGCTCTTCACAAGTAACTACATTGCTTCTAGTGAATTTTAGGAGCTTCTTCCTAATTTCATTAGGGATGGGATTTGGATAACCAGGAATCCCAATAAAAACCAATTGCTTATGCCTCTCATGAATGGGACCTACTTGAGATGGGCCATCACCTAAAGATGCAGATGTTTGAGTATTAGAAACATTAGGAGTCTTAGGCATACCTGAAGTATTTGCAATGTTGAACACATTTGCTCCTTGTGCTTGAGAAATGGAAAGGGTATTAGTAGGTCTAGAAGATTGCCTAAGGAAGTCAATCTTCCTTATCATCTCAGCAGTAGTGGCTTCAAGCTCTACCTTTTCTAACTATTTTTCCAACAATTCTTGTTCTCTTTTTGCTTCTTCCAAGTCAGCCTCTAATCTTGTTACTTGATCCATGCACCTCTTTGCATGATTTGGTTCATTTATTGAAACTCCTATAGCCTTTTGTTTACCTTTGTCCCTAGGATTTCTTGTCTCATAGATCTTATGGACAATAGGCTAATCTTCTTCTTATTCTATCACATGATCATGATTCATGGCCTCAAGATCCAACAACTGTCTCTTCAATTGCTCAGCTCTAATCATAGCATGTCTGATCTTTTCCTCTTTTCCCTTGTCTCTTTTCTATCTCAAATGGATTTGTTCCTGGACTCTCCTCTCCAACTCATAGACCTCTTCAAACATTTCTTCTGATTCAAGGAGAGTAGTCTCAGATTCAGCATCTCCTACTTGAACCTTGTCTTCATATTGGTTCAGACCCAAATCAACAGCCTCCTCATATTCAGAGGTATTTCCTTCTTGATTCATTTGAATAGACTGGATTTGTTCCTCTTGTCTAGCATTTTCTCTATGTTTCTAAGCATAAAACACATTTCTATTCCTTCTTCCTCTCTTTGTCTGACTAGGCCTAGAGGTACTTGGAATACCTTCTCCCAATCTATCCTCAGGAAGCTTATTTCTCTGAGACCTAGTACCCCTATAACTCATTTAATGAATGATTTTCTAACCAGTACTCCTGCAGAGATAATTAGAGTCACCACCCAAAATTTGGGAATTCTTCTTTAAAATATAGGCACCAATGGTAACCAGTTGGTTTGTATAGGGTAGGAGCCCTAGCTCAACTAAACCCTACAACTTTAGCAAAATATTTCTTACAACTCCCTAGCAGAGTCACCAGTCTATTAGGGATTTTTCTTGTGGGTCAAACTTGGCAAGGACATTGGCTAGATTCTCAGTAGATAGGTTTCCAAGTTTGCAAGAAAAGCCTAACTGATGAGGATTGGATAAGATCCTCCTTCTGCTTTGAGCTCCATAGGACTCAGGAAGGTATTGCCTACAAATAGGTTACTATCTTTCAAGTAAACTATGGATTGGTGGATTAGGTCTTCATTGTCATGCTATTGAGTCTATTAGAGGTGCTTTTATGGAAGATAATTCTGAAAACAGTTGAGAACAACCTGTTGCCGAATGTGACTAATGAAACTCCTAGTATAATAACATGAACAATGGCATAAGAGTGATGAGTCCTTCTCCTTTTTATGAGTAAAACTCAAGGAAGGCTAACCTTTGACTCACTCTTCAAGGAATCAACAACTATGGACTGTAAAACATTAGGGACAGTCCTATTTTTTAGGTACATGAACATGAAATGAAATGGTATTGGTAATGATGAATTTGTGTTTGATGACTAAAAGGTGTTTGAATGACAGAGACCAGATCAATGCCTAATCCTTTGGGCAAAGAGTCTAACACAAATCAATAGAAGAATTTATAGGAAATACAGTGATATGCCTTACAAACCACATACAATTTGGATAGAATGCCTTACAAACTATCTTCTCAATCTAGCTTTGCTACCATCAAGATCTTCCACAAATGTATTCATTCTCTAAAATTGCACATAAGGATTTAATTCTTCCCTTGAAAGAAACTCATGCAATAATTAGATAGTTTCCTTACAACTAGTATGTTCCAAATGCCTTACAAATAGAGACATACAAGAATAAACACAAAGCAAAGAGACAATAACAAAACCAAGGTAGAAATTGTATTGTATTTCATGGAAGTGTATCAATACATACAAGTAAAATCTTTACTCAAAATCATAAGATCAATAATCTGCTTCTGTAAAGTTTGTATTATCAACATTCAACCATCAAGAATATGGAACCAAAGAATAGAATCCCTTGGATTGCCAAAGACTAGAACCAGGAACCAAAAATATTGGAAAACCAGAAAGCTAGGAGACCCAAAAAGTTTTAGAACCCTTACAAAATCAGAACTCTTACTACTTATACCACTAGCTATCTTGGAATCCTCAAAGAACTCAGGATGCAACAAGCTTCAGATAGCTAGGGTTAGGGTTTCACCCACTAAACCAACCAATATCAAACAATAATTAATTTCAGGGGAGAAAACCAAGCAACCTAGACAAACAGATCTGAAATTGGTCTTCATTAATGAAAATCTTCTGGTTTGTTCCAAAGATCACACAAACACCATGCCTTTTCAGTCTATTTGTACACCTGCAACATGCCTTGAGATTTACCAATGTCCATTTTATGATGGTACAAGCATCTGTAATCAATCATCAAACCCTCTAGACCACCCTGTAGCTGTCGGCACAATAACTTCATCAAATCTTATTGCTAAAACCGTAAATTTTGATCCTTTCTATTGCTAAGAAACCCTCAAAAATTTAAATTTGAAATTAAACAGCTATTTCCAACTGCCAGAAACAAATTGGCAGTCAATATGTTAAATCAGATCAACTTTATATCGCGACCATTCGATCTCTCCTTTTCGTAGTCTTTATGTCTCTAACCCAACTACCAGCCTGGGTTTACCTTTAGTGGACATGCGACAAAGCCTTTTCCTATTCATGCAATAAAATCTTAAACCACCACCTAACTTAGCGACTTAGCATCTAAAGGAAACCAAACCTACCTTGGTTATATTTGGCGAACTGGTGACAAAAGGTTTTTGCTAGTTCACAGAACATTTTAAGTCATTGCTAAAATACTTAGCGATCATGTGATCTTCCTTCGCTAAATCGCCAGCCAATCTAAAATACTACCATCTCATTCCATGAATGAGTGAAAAGCAATGAAATTCATCAGGCCACTAACCTTATTTATCCAGACCACTAGACCTTAGACCCCCGCCTGGGCCCACTTTATGCCACCTATCACCATGTTATTTTCTATTCATGCTTGGTCATCTCTGACACAGGACCTAGATTTAGTAAGCCCTTGAAATCAGATGGTGGGTGCAAGATCTCATGGCTCTGACACAACCCATAAGATCTTACGCCAACAGTAGATCTTGTCCTCATCACTGACTCCTTTGACAATGGCCCCACCCTGTAGTATTCCTCATCATCTTCCAGCTCAGTCAATCAGAAACTGACACCTTAGTGATGAATCATCATGCAGTCCCACTATCCCCAGCTAACCCTTAACGTTCTATACATTTGGCAAACACATGACAAAAGAAACCCTCACCTATTCACGAGAACTTTGAGAGCACCGCTAAATCATTTGGCTACTACATGAAAACTGTTCGCCAAATCGCTAAGTCTTTAGACCCTTCACTAAAACATCACATGAACCAGTGAACCAAGCAAGCATTTGTCAGAACTACCAAAAAGACTGATAAACTAACTGGGCCCACATCAAGAAGATCGACGACCATCTCATCTTTGCATAGACCTCTAAGATTCCATCAAATTACACGCCCACTGTTGGATGGAGAAATTCTCCCTACTTTGACAACCCTTTGACAAGATATGAAATCAATGGCTGGTGCATAATCTCAAGCCTCTAACAAATTTGATAAGAACTTACACCATTCGTCAATTCTCTGACAGGGTTAGGACCCTCTAACAAGCCAAAAACTAGGTTCCACTGATAGCATATCCAGTCACTCACCTTTGGACCAATCAAAGCCTGCCATTTGTACATATGTGTCACTTTGGACCCATAGTTTATCTAGCATCACATCAGATAGTTGTCGTTAAAGTGTCAGGTTAAAACCCGCGCATCTTCCCTCAGTGGTATAGTGACGATCATTGATTCTACTCATTCGTTAACAGGTCAACAGGGAAGGAAGATAATGGCCGCCGGGACAAATGGCACACGATCAAAAATTTGCATGTCAGAGACCTCTGACACCAAATAGTCTTGCAAATTAATGACAACCACATTTTTTAAAGGGTGAGACATAGGAAAATATTACTGTGAGGGACCTAGGAAAAATTAACGCCAAAAGACTTAGGAACTTAGGAAATATTAAAAGGAGTCCTGACGTTAAAAAACCTAACTGATCAACATGCGAAGTGGTATAACATTTAAGCACATGGGTATTTTGAGGTTTTAAGTGGCCTAAAAAAGTAACGTAAAATTAGAACAGGGCCAAGGGCACACTTTGGGTTTGTTTACTCAATGACTAGATTTTTGAATTTCAAACAAGGGTTTTAGCCAGAAAATAGGGAAAAACAACTGCAGAGACTGAAAGAAAAAATGGTAAAGCCAAGAAAATTTGTAGCTGCCAACATAAGGGAGTACATATGGTGCATAATCTTTAGGTGATCCAGGAACTAAGAGTGTCTATTAAGGTCTTTCATTCATAACTATCCCTTGTACTTCCACTTAGCAAAATTAAGGCCTATAGTACTACAAGGACTTCAAGTAAGGTAGTATTCCAAGAAATATTTTTACCTCTTCGCCCTACACATTACCATTGTGTGTATTCTTATAGTCGAATGAATGACTCAACATAGTTAGTAGCTACATCCTTGAGGCTTTAACCTTTAAGAAAAAGATTTTATAGTGGGTTGGAAGAGCTGGATTTTCTTTATCCCCCCTGGTTCATTCTCCCGAGATTTTTAGCTCAACGACAAGCCCTCTAAAGGTAAATAAAAGATAAAGTGGATAGGCTAATGAAGGTCTATATTTTTTATTCTCTAGAAGGGAAAATAGCATACTCTCCTACTTCATAGCTTCTCCCAAGTACATCAAGCACATATTTATTCACCCAAGATTCTTTTGTAAGTAAAAAATCAAGTAGGTCAAAATTTTTGATTCAATCTCTAGGAGGTGAAGAGAATACTCTCCTACTACCCAAGTAGTCAAAAGAAAAGAAGCCTTCCCAGTTAAGTTAGGTCCATAGAAAAATAAAAGTAAAATAGAAACAATATTTTCTTAAACCTCAAAGGAAACTTGAAAAACAAATAGCTTTAGCAGTCTCAAGATATGGCTTTGTCAAGCATCCTACAACCACAAATCATTAGTAGTCTCAAAATAATATAATGTAGATGACTTTTGAAAGTGAATTTTCTCTCAAATGACATACAAAAACTAGTTATTTCCTACAAAATAGAATGTTAAGACCAAGAAAAGACTGAATCAAGCATGAAAATACAAAAATCCAAGTGACTAGACCCTAATAAAACTAGTTATTTTTGGTGTGATGAAACGTAAAAATCACCATATAATCATAGGATGAAACTCAAAGATTCATGTGATGAAAGCTATATTTATGGTATGATGAAACTCAAAACTAAAGGAAATGAATCACCTTATCCCATTTTATCATACAATAAAACTCGCAATTGCATGTGATGAGAAAGTTGTAGTGAGATAATGTGGAGTACAGTGGTATGATGTTTGTCACAGTTTCAAAAAATGAATAAAAATAACCTGCAAGAAATGGGGAAATTTTTTGATTCAGGGACCACAGTGGGCACCAAAGATGTGTCATATAAAATTGGTATTCAATTGGAATTCAACCAGCACTCAATAAACTATTAACTCAATAACTTAGCTACAAGAGTTCAAACCAAATGAATAACTAAACCCTCAAAAGTTGCTTATTGCTTCCTTGTTCAAGAAAGTTTAATCCTTTTGCAATGCTCATCAGATTGGCATGAAGGATTAGTGACTCAACTACTCCAAAATGGGAGATTCAATTCATGAATGAGATACAATACTTGCATTAGCCATTCCAAGATGATCTTAAACATGAAATGCAAAGCTAGAATTAAGCCATAATGCAAGATTAAGTTAACACCAATAATACTATTATGAAAGAAAACTAGATAACAATGAATGATTATTCTATAAAATGAGCTAAACTAGAAATGCAAGAGAGATATGAGTGCAAGAAACTATGATGAAAGTAACTAAGAACTAAAGAGATCAAAAGAGAACATAACTCTAGAATTAACAAAATCATCAAAGATGGAATCCTAGAATGCAAGAATGGAACCTCTTGAGCCAAGGAAGAGATTCCTTTTAAATAAAGTTCCTCAAGAATGGAGGGTGTAGATTAAAAGGAAAAATATGCTAGAGATGAGTGGTGAGAGAGATGAATCCTTGTGAGATAAATCAAGAATTTTGATTGGTCAAGCTTGATTGGAGAATAAGACAAAATAGTACATCCCTTTTAATTATCATTTAATCAAGATTAAGTTGCACAATGTGTTCTTTTAATAAAAGTGCTAGGAATTTGTATTAAAAGGATTTTTTTGATAATTGAATGATTTTCCAAGTTTCAGTATTATAAATGATTTAATTATGCAAGTGAGATTATCTAGGTTGCTTACATAATTATGTCTAGTAAATTATGCCTTTGAAATTAAGAATTTTTCTTAAGGAAAATTAATTGAGATTAGGGGCTTAGGTTTTACTAGACAAATTTTAGGTGATTACAATATCCTCTTGTAATTGTTCCTCCGCTGGAGTATAATCCACTAGTTCATCTTCTTTCTTCAATTTTTTCTTCATGATATTAAGAGTCTCATCATGAACTGCCCATGATTCACCAATGAGTATTTTGCATACTCTATTTCTTGTTCTAAATATAGGTCTTATAGCCTCAATTGTGATCTTCACTTCTTCCATAGACAATTCAGGCTTAAATAGAATCAATAGTGTTTCCATCATTTCTCTATCTTGTTTCAAAGCATACTCAACCTAACATTAATCTTCTTGTAAAGTAACTCAGGTATCATTTTATATAGTTCACTAGGTCCTCTGCAAAACTTATGCAAATTCTATACAATATAATCTTCAATCTTTTTCTTATCCTCATCATCATATTTTTCATAGCATCGATTGGAATCTCCCACACTTCCATGTTCCCTTATTTTATTATCTATGCTATCAGTAGTAAAATTTCTCATAGCCTTAGGTTTAATTGATTTCTTAGTTGTCATGCCAACAATCTTTGATCTTTTACCATTGACCCTCAATTTGGCTTTCTCTTTGTCAGAATCTATTTGAGGTTATTCTTCCTTAGCTCTATCCTTCTTATTACTCTTTCTTTTTGAATTTTTGTGTCCATGTGTTATCCCCTTTTTCCTCTTGAAAGTTTTTTTTTCAGTCCCAGGTGTCTTCTCTTTTTCCTTTTCCTTTTTCTTAACCACTGTTGGTTTAGGCTTTGATGTAATTTTTCTCATAGGATGTGCTCTATAAAAAGGGATAGGAGCCTCCATTTGCACTATGGAACTCCTAGTTTCTCTTCATGTTTCCTTACCAATTGTAGAAGATACAACCTTTACCTCTTCTACTTCTTCAATAACGATATATGTCCTTTCCTCCTTATTCACAAACTTCTTCCTGATCTTATTATTCATTTCCTTTGTAAGAACACTCTTCTTGGCTAAATCAACAAATCATTTCCTCACTCTTCTCTCTATCATAGGTTTGATTAACTTTGAATGAATTTTTAGATAAATTTCTTCATAGGTACCAAACCTAGGAGTACTGGCATTGATCAAATTAGATAGTAACTCATTAGCACGAAGTGATAAAATATCACCATCTACCTCATAACCCATCGGTAGAGCCCAAGAAGTTCTTGGTTGTACTATTTTCATCATACATGTACTAGTATCCACAACAAAACTTATATATTTTTTTTACTTTTCTACTATACTAGTTGGGATGCTCTCTCTCTCTCTCTCTCTCTCTCTCTCTCTCTCTCTCTCATTTATTATTTTATGGAAATATTTGAAATAACCCCATATTGTATTAAAGTTATTTCGTAACATTCTTATGCATTCCTTAATCTACACTACTACAACTTTATTGGTTGACCACTAAATCTCACTGATACTAGGGAAATGATTTTGTAAGTAGAACAATATACATGCTAGTAATAAATCATACTTGAAAGTATGTTTCTTTTCCTTCTTGATTCTCTCCATGCTCAGAAAACTAACTTCTCATTACCTCACATAGGTCTTACTATGCATTCTCCTTCACCATCCAATATGCAACATGAATACCATCACCAGGCACAATCTTCAATAAGATCAATTGATATGCTTTTTAACTGATCACCATGGATGAAAACTTGACCTCAATGTTTACAATGTCATTAATATTCATAGCATGTTGATCTTGATTTAACTTTTTTAGATGAGTGACCTCGTCAGCAAGAATCATTCTTTGAGATGGTACATCACCGGTCACACACAACCCTATCACCACATTAATCATCTCCTTGGTAAGATAATGCAACATTTTCAACCATAACAATGGATCATGAAAATGACTTAGCACATATCTAATCTAGTCAAATTTGAAATCATCGAGTAGGTCAACTACATAAGTAAAACCCTTGTCTTCTAAATTCTTGTGTTCATCTTTCAATCCAAATTCATTACACAATTTGGTATATGCATTGAAGATATCATATGAACCATGATCCTTAATATTATAATGGATAAATAATCTTATATCCTCAATCAACAACACACTATGGGGTATCAAAGAAAAATTGCCTATGGGATCATTCTGTAATGCCTTCAAAGGGTGTAACATAAATATTGGCTTCGATTCCTCTATAATCCCAACCAATACAAGAGTGTTCATAATTCCAATAATAATTTTCCTCACAAAATGTAGTATAGAACCTTCACAACATAGATAAATACCTCTTTTGTTCATTGATAAGGGTTCTTAAAACACCACTTCAATTCTAGGACAAGATCATAACTATCAATCCACGATCACTTCAAATATCCTTAGGATCGCTCACAAATATTCTACTTATCTTTTAGAATGAATTGTGAAAAATTAACTTCTCTTTTTCCCTTTTAATGTTTCATTTGCAAGTAATAAATGAAACAATCAAATAGTACCTTTAACAAGTTGCAATGGTTAGAACATAAAATGTCAATATGCCATAAAAACCATTATGCATTCGCATAGAATCATATGTATGTATAAAATATCTTTCATTGTATTCTTTCATAACATCAATAGGCATCTAAATATGCTGATAAATCTTACCACACACATAACTAATTAGGGGATAGATTATAGATCTTACTTGATTTTCTACCCCTAAGCCAATAGTTTTGACATAGTTTGATGATGAATTCTCCACACCAAGTGACAATCTGGTACCATTTGATTCCTTTCTTCCTTTATTACTATCCACTTTACTTTTCCATGTATTCTTCATCTCATTTCTGAAATCCTCAACATTAAAAGGTTATTTTCCTCTTTCATTCTCTAACTGATTAGTTGATTGATTCTTTAACCAATAAATCCTAGCAAGATTACCAATCTGATGACAGTAAAAGAATTCCATACTGGTTAAGCTCTGTGGTCCTCCATTTCATCTTTCTATCATCATTATATAGTTCACAGCTAGGTGACCACAATTACCACATATTGAACATGTGACATTGAACTTTTTCTCGGTCCACTGGTGGCATTGTGACATTCACTCTAGACCTGCATTCATCATCTTTATGGTTGTATTTTCTACATGATAATAGTATCCATCAAAGTTACTATTATTGGATCTACTACTATGATTGGATCTACACTCACTTGCAATATGACCATACTTGGGATAGTTATAGAAGTATCCATCAAAAGTGTAATACCTAGTAATAGATTGACGTATAAAAATATTTTTTATATGACTAACCTAGCCACATTTGTAACAAATAGGCTTGTAGGGTTTCTTACTAGAATTTCTTTGATTCACTTTTGGATATTGATAGGACTTCCTCAGTTCAAATGATTCATTGACTTCAAAATTACCTTGACTGGCATATCCAAGACCAATTGGTTCCTTGGTTCTTCTTTGACTCGTCAATTGTTCATCAAGCTTCTTAGAACTTTCCTTATACTTCTTTAGTTTATCATTGGATTCTTTCTGAACTTTCAATTCATTCTTCAAATTCTAATTCTCTTTCGTCATTCTTTCATTTTCACTTAGGATCTATTTAGTTTCTTCACTTGTATCATGAAGCCTTCCATGCATTATGGCATTCTCTTGTACAATCCTGAACAACTCTTCCTCCTTTGGGTTTAGGGAATCATCAACAACCTTTTTGGCTTCTTATACAACTTTCCTTGCATCCTCTGCAATTATTATTGCTTCCATCCCTTCACACATTCTAATTTCTTAACCTTCAAACTCTTTTGTTAGGTTTTCTTTGTCTTTGGCCAGGTTCTCATTTGTCTTCATCAAATATGTAATAGCTTCCTCAAATTATTCAGATCCATGTTATGATAGGTGTTCAATGTAGTATTAGCTTTCATTTAGTTTCTCACAAATTTCATTTATGTTAGCAATAGACATCATCAATTGATATTTTAGTTCATTCATTACCTTATCTTCTTCTTGAAGCTTTTTTTTGTACTTATAACTCTCCATGCCTTCCTTAGGAATCTTACCAAGCTATTAGGCTTCCTCAAGGGAACTTGGATCTGATACCAATTGTTAGTATATAGATAAATTGAGAGGGGGGGTTGAATCAATGAAAATATGTAATGAACCAATTCAACCAAGAATCTAATTAAGCTTTTAAACAACTTCCAAACAAACAACAATGCAAGTGTAACTATGCAATAGAAGTAAAAAAATTCAAGTATCCACAAAGCATAACATGTAACACCACTATTTTTTTCATGGAAAGTCTTGTAAGAAAGAGAAAACCACATTGAGGATGAAACCAATAAATCTCTTCACTGTAGTAAAAAGAGTTTCCCTATTAGGAGCTTCCAATACCTTGTTAGGGCCTAACCCAATTAAAAGTGACTAGTACCTTATTAAAAGTACAATCAAATATTTTAGGATCTACCTCACTGGAGGATTTTGAATTCCTTCTCATAATTTTCCTTTTTAAATGATTTTTACAATGAGACATGTTAAAGTCCACCCTATCGAGGGATTTAATCTGATAACCTATTAGAGTTATCCTTGAGAAATGAACTCAAATGACTGATCTAGGAATGGCACAACTTGCCTATCAGATCTAATCTAATCTCTGAATCCTAGCACAATGTTCTACCTCTATCTTTGATTGCAACCACCAATAACATGATCTTCAACCCTAAATCACATGATTTATCTTTCTTTTATACTATTGTTCTTAATTTGGTTAAGACTTGAAAAAAAGTTCACAAGTCATCCCAAAACATTGATCAAACTCATGAAAATTAGTGCCAATCATACATAAAATGTCAGCCCAAAATGTAATTCAAAAAATTATTATGAAGCACTAATAAATAATCAACCAACTCAATCATTTGATCAACAAGAATCAATCAGTAACTCAACTAGTTCAAACTAAACATATCACCAAAATACCAACACACTCAAAACATTGAGTTAACTATCATGGTCGGTAAACTAAACTTGAATGACCAAAATAATTCTCTAGTAAGAATCACACCATCCAATTTTATCTCTATCTCAATCACCACTCAAAACACTTTATGTTACTATATTCGTGTTAACTAATGAAAACACTTAGCTTATATTTCTTTACCTATCCATCCAGTCGATCAACATCTGTAATCTATTTATCAAATCTGATAGAGTTTCCATCAATGAAATACTCATAAGCATGAAACACAACATCTCAATTCCAAAATTTATCATAATGCCAACACCACCCTATCATATTCTTTCTCAAATTCTAGAAGAATCATTGTTGTGTCTTGCCCATCAACCTTTTCCCAATGTAGTGATTCCCAACTTGTGATCAATTTTTCTTGTATAGACCTTCCTTTAATAAAAAAAATTTTGGGTATAAGAAATTATGCCATTCAAAATAGGTGCAATTATCCTAGCCATGAGTTTAGCTATGATTTTTTAAGATATATTAAGGAGGGTAATTGGCCTCCAATTATTAACCATTTCTTTGTCCCTAGTGTTAGGTAGCATTTTGATAACTCCCCTATTAACATTATCACCATGAATGGCCTTTTCAAAAGCATCCTCATAAAAATCCAAAAGTTCCACACTAACCCATTCCAAGTTTTGTTTGTAGAACTCAATAGGAAGTCCATCCAAACCTAGAGACTTTCCATTATCCAATGACCTAATAGCATCTTCAATCTCCTCAATGCTAATACCTTTATCTAAGTTCTTAGCATTATCTTCATAGACTTTCGTTGGGATCATTTTCAAGCATTTATCTAGTGCCTCTATATTATTTCTTCCATGTTTTGAGGAGAACAATTCTTTGTTAAAGTTATAAAATGCCTCTTTGTTTGCATTGTTGTCAGTAGTCAGGGCACTGTCAACATGTATTTCTTCAATTAACTCTCTTTTTTATATTTTCCTTATTAAATTTAAAGAAACACCTTGATCCCTTGTCCCCTTCTTTAGACCAATTCATTCTAGTTCTAACATTTTCCCCTTATATTTTATAATTTTGAAATTTTCTAAGATCCATCATAGTACAAACCAATTCACCTTATAATTGTTTATCAAATTCTTTCTCTTGGAGTCTCACCTCAGTATCATCGAGTAGGGTTTGAAGATATTCCTCTTCTTTAGCTCTATCTTTGGCTTTCTTTCTACCAATAGCCTAGAATGATTTCCTCCATACCTTTGTAACATTAACACAATGATCTATTTGTTTGCAGCCCCTATTGTAAAATTTTGATAAGAAATCGGTCATTTTGACAGCATCCAATGAGTCATACTCTTTAAGAAGTGAAACATTAAGTTTAAAGGAGTTTCTAGTCTTGGGTATACAACTGGGATTACAAAAATCATGAGAATAAATGTATGCAACAATGAGGGAGTGGTCTAATATACTGGTAGGGTGGACCATGATAGGAGATTGGCTGACAAAGGATAGAAAGGAAAATATAGAGGATTTAGCATAAAATCTATCAAGTTTTTAGTAAAATCTTTACCTACCTACCTAGTTATTGCGCCATGTATACCAAAATTTTGTAGAATCCTTCTCATTCCTTTCAATCAAATCAAACAAGTTAAATTTCCTTTTAAATTTGGCCTAAAAGTAGTGCTCATTTCCTTTCTAGACATGTTTACTACCTCCAAATTTATCCTTATAATACTCAATCATATTAAAATCACTAACAAATACACATTTAACATTAGGGAGTAGACAAACAATCTCAAAAAGTAGCTCTTTCTCTGTAATCATTGGAGGCATAAATAATAAAAATGCCAAAAATGTTTTCCTTATCTTTAAAGTAGATCCACTGATCTCTTTGACATGGTGAAGTCTCTTTGTCCATGACTTAATCTTCCCACTAGGGTCTAATCAGTATGGAAACCCCACACTTGCCTCTTTCATGACTAGTATAGAAACAAGTGGTTGTATCCCACAAAAACTTCAAAGTATTAAAAGCATGATATCTTTCCACCTTGATCTCTTGCAGGAAAAGAAAATCTTTTTTTCTCAAATTATTGCACCATTTCCTGACAACATACTTCCTATAGGAATCTCAAGGCCTCAGACATTCCAAATATGAATGTTCATTATCATAAGTTATTTGAATGAGGATTTTTTATTATTATAGATCTCATTGAAGCACTCAAGAATTTATATTTACTTCCTACTCCAGAGGAGTTAGAGTTCAATTTCTTACCCATAGTCTTCCATTTTTTCTTAGAATTCTTACTCAGAACCTCTGTGAAATGTTCACCATCTTGAACATCCCCTATTGTTGGATATGGAATAATTAATTTATCAATATCAACACAAGAGGGTGGGATGGGTGGGGTCCATGGTTCCAAGAGAGGGACCATTATAATCCAAAATTCCTTGTTTAGATATCCTAATTTGATTGGTTGATTCATTAATAGATTCAAGCGCAATCAGTTGCACTTTTTTTTTCTATTGGAGGGGTCAACACTTTTAGAAAACTCAGAATGACATGGGGATTCAGGTTGACAACCGACTAGGGGTGGAGAGGGACCAATAGGTGTTCTCAAAGCATGTATAACATAAAATTCTTTGTCAAATAGGAGATTATCCAATGAAATAAACTTACCCTCCCTACTATCAGGAAAAATGTTTTTAATACTATTATTAATAGAATTATTCATAATATATGAGTCCTCTGATTTATCCATATTAGAAGAGGGGTTATTTCCTCCCTCGTTACCTTTTTTCAACACTTGTTTAGCATTAGGATTTTCCCCACCTTAATTGTTAGGGGCCAAACTAAATTGGCCTTAATTAATTTTTTTAGACATGTGCAATCCTGGTGCGTGTTCCCATTAAGTTTGCAATGAAGAAAAGCACCTAAATTCCCATGGAGGGAAAGTTCCCAAGAGAAACTATTTGTGGAAAATTGGCCTCAAGCTCAAGAGAAATTAAAATTCAAGTATTTAAATGAGGCAAAGCGACCCTCGAGTCCTCAATGTGCAAGACATTTCACAATGGTTTCAAAATTTGTGGAGTGAAAGGCTAGAATTATGGCTGCAACTCCTTTAGTTCAACCGAATTTGGTGAAGACTAGGCAATAATTTGTTCAGGGTTTCCTTTTGGTGACTAGGAGAAAGTTTTAAACAATGATTGGCCAACATTACAAAAATTCCTATTAAAAACCCTATTCTTCATATTGTGCATTTTAAAGAACACAAAAAATAATCCTTTTTTAATCATACAACAAAAACATAGAAAAATTACAAGTTTTTTTCCCCAAACATTAGCAATCCAATCATGAAAGAATTTTCTGGAGGGAAGAATCTTATTGTCGATAAAAACAAAGGAAATTGCAATATTTCTTAACTAAGACTACTTAGCTATAATGGATTTCACCATATCTTTGTTTGGAGAAAGGGAGATAGTTTTCAAACCAATAGGAGAGGTTTTACCATTTGCTCCCCCTTTGGGGTCATGAACTTTGAAGATGCTACCATCTCCACTTTGACATCCATTGTCTCTAGTCCCCAATAGTCTATTATTTTTTACTTTGCACAGTTTGAGAAATTTTCCATCGAAGCCAACACAAGAAGGGCACCCAAGAATGAATTCTTCTAGGTATGTGCAAGATCATGGTATACCAAGCTATGGCCTTAAGTGGAAATGAAAAATCAGAAAATCAAGGTTAGTCAACTTGAGGTAAAAAGTTGAACATCTTATCAACCTTATGTGAAAAATTTGTAAGAATATAATCTATAGGAAATTGAATGTAGTTTCTAAAGTACTAGCCCTTGTCTGAAAAAAAATTAATCTAATTGTTCAAAATTTTAGATTTCAATGCAGTAATATGAAAATTTCCAGAAAAAAGATAACAAGTACGTGTATGTCTGACCACCTTAATCACAATCAAATGATGATATATTTTCACAAGATTCTAGATATATGTAGTAGAATCATGCCCAGATGTGAAGCATATTTTTGTGTAATTTTTTCCCAAATAAATAATTAATTATGATTTTTTTTCTACAACTTATCTAAAATAAAAAAACGCTCATGTTAGACCACCTTAACTAATTCTAAACTTTACAAAATTGAAAACTTTTTTTTTCTTATAGTAGGCGAAGCATACAATGTGATGCATGTTTTAGATTTCAAAAATGTTAAACCATTTAAAAGTTATAGTTGTTTTTCAATGAGTCTACCAATTAAGACTTTAAAGATAAATCAATTAAAAAATAAGTAATAATTACTTACTGAACTCAAAATTTGATAGCAATTATATTGATGGAAAGTTGATAATGTCTTTAAGAAACCCTTTTCATTTCATCAATTTCGGGTGAAAAAAGGTCGTCAACTGCATGGTCAAAGTCTGGAGATCAAAGCAAATATGGTGAACATGTCTTTTGGCTTGATGTTGTGCCCACAAAATCTGCCTCTAAAAGCTACTCATTTTTTTTTAAAAGAAAAGGTGTAATTAATAAATGTGCCCAAAGGCCTATCTAACCTAAGAAAGAAAATACATGCATTTTTCCTATTCCTATTACAACAACATTTAAAAAGAGGGTATGTGCAGGATCATGAGGGGCCAAACTATGCCCTTAAGTGGCAATGAAAAATCAGAAAATCAAGATTAGTCAACTTGACGTGAAAAAATGAACTAGTTATCTACCTAATATCAAAAAGTTGTAAGAACATAATTTGTAGGAAATTGAATGTAGTTTCTAAACTACTAAGCTTTTTTTGAAAAAAAATTAATATGATTGGTAAAAAGTATAGATTGCAATGCAGCACTACAAACATTTTAGCAAAAAAATAAGAAGTATGTGTATGTCTGACCACCCTAATCAAAAGAAAATGATAATATTTTTTTATAATATTATATATATAAGTAGCTGACTCATGCTTGGATGTGACGCATATTTTTTGGTATTTTTATTCCAAATAGATAATTAATTATGATTTTTTTGCTACAGAGCTTTCAGAATTTAAAAACTCTCATGTCTGACCACCTTTACTCATTGAAAACTTATCATAATTCAATTTTTGTTATTTTTTTCTTATACTAGATAAAGCATAGAATGTGACGCATCTTTCGGATTTCAAAAATGTTATACGGTTTGAAAGTTATAGCTATTTTTCCATCAGTATGTCAATCAGGACTTTAGATGTAAGTGAACTAGAAAATAACTAATAAATACTTAACGAATTCAAAATCTGACAGCACTTGTATCGATGGAAAGCTGACAATCATCCAAAGAAACCAAATTCATTTTATCGAAATCGGGTGGAAAAAAAGTCATCAACCTAATGGTCGAAGTGTCGATATAAGAAAAATAGAGAAAAAACACATTTTTTGCACACCTTCAGCATTGACCATGGGGCTTTGGTTTCCAAAGCTATTACCAAGCCTAATCGGGTACCCGAAAAAATTGGGTACCTGATTTTTTCATGTACTCGATTTTGTTTGAATTTGAATTTTGAAAAGTTTCCCCCTCCCACTCTTTTTTTATTTCCCTTTAATTTTGATGTTTTTTTCTTTCACCCTGACAATCAATAATTTATATATTTTATATTTATGTTTTATATTTTATGTTTTATATTTTATATTATATAGTATATATATTATATATATTATTTATTTATATTATATATTCGATAATATCAATTTAAACGACCTAAGTATATAGTCTGTTCAAATTTATATTAAATGCAATATTTTTATATTATAATGTAAATGTTACATTATATATATATATATATATATATATATATATATATATATATATATATATATATATATATATATATATATATATATATATATATATATATATATATATATATATATTATATATTATATATTAAATATTGTTGCACGTATATAATATAATGTCTAATATATATAATATATAAAATGAATAGGACATTAATATATTGTATATTTGATAATATATATTAAATGTAATATCTAATATATCTTATAATATATATTATATATTTAGTCTATTAAATATTATATTTTTTCAAATATTTTTTATATTATTGTAATATTTAATTTAAGTTATAACAGATCCTCTCATGAGACAACAGGTCGAATTGGGGTCACTAGACGTCTTAAGGGGTAATTAGGGTTTGTGAGGCAAGTTTGGATGTACATTGACCATTTGGAAGGCAATAGAGCATGTCCAAGGACCAATGTACAAAATTTTAATGAATTTTTCCTAGTCGAACTCGAAAAGTGTCCATGGGGTGCTCTCAGGAGACCACATGTCCAATCAGTGTCGTTAAGCATCTTAAGGGGTCATCAGGGCTCGTGAGACAACCATTGATGCACGGTGACCATTTGGAACACATTAGGACATGTCAAAGCACCTAACTCCACAATTTAGATAAATTTTGATTAGTCAAACTCGAAAAGGGTCCATGGGGTGCTCTTGGGAGACCATTGTCCAATTTAGGGTCGATAGGTGACTTAAGGGGTCATCGGGGTTCCAAATGAAACTTTCGATGAACGGTGATCCTTTGGAATGCATTAGGATATATCAAATGACCTACGTACCAAATTTGGATAATTTTTTCCTAGTAGAACTCAAAAGGGGTCCATGGGGTGCTCTCGGGAGACCACATGTCGAATCGGAGTCGGTAGACCTATTAAGAGGTCATTAGGGTTCCAAATGAAACTTATATGGAATGGTGACCCTTTGGAATGCATTAGGATATGTCATAGGACCTATGTACCAAATTTGGATGACTTTTGCCTAATAAAACTTGAAAGGGGTCCATGGTGTGCTCTCAGGAGACCACGTGTCGAAATGGGGTCAGTAGACCTGTTAAGGGGTCATTAGGGCTCCAAATAAAAATTTTATGGAAATGATGACCCTTTGGAATACATTAGGACATGTCATAGGACCTACATACCAAATTTGGATGAATTTTTCCTAGCAGAACTTGAAACGGGTCCATGGGCTGCTCTTAGGAGACCAAATGTTGAAACAGGGTTAGTAGGCCTGTTAAGGGGTCATTAGGGTTACAAATGAAACTTGGATGGAATGGTGACCCTTTGGAATACATTAGGTCATGTTAGAGGACCTATGTACCAAATTTGTATGACTTTTTCCTAGTAGAACTCAAAAAGGGTCCATGGGGTTCTCTGAGGAGACCACATGTCAAATCAAGGTCGGTAAGCCTGTTAAGGGGTCATTAGGGTTCCAAATGTGACTTTGATGGAATGGTGACCCTTTGGAATGCATTAGGACAGGTCAGAGGACCTACGTACCAAATTTGGATAATTTTTTTCTAATAGAACTCAAAAGGGGTCCATGGGGTGGTGAAGGGAGACCACATGTCGAATCATGGTGTGTAGGCCTATTAAGGGGTCATTAGGGTTCTAAATGAAACCTCTATGGAATGGTGACCCTTTCAAATTCATTAAGACATGTCAGAGGACCTACGACCAAATTTGGATGACTTTTTCTTAGGAAAATGCAAAAAGGGTCCATGGGGAGCTCTCGGGAGACCACATCTCAACATGGGGTTAGTACGCATGTTAAGGGGTCATTAGGGTTCAAAATGAAACTAATATGCAACCATGAACCTGTGCAATGTATTAGAACTCCCTAGGGGTC
This sequence comes from Chamaecyparis obtusa, assembly GCA_027943335.1. Lineage (NCBI taxonomy): Eukaryota > Viridiplantae > Streptophyta > Pinopsida > Cupressales > Cupressaceae > Chamaecyparis > Chamaecyparis obtusa. The sequence goes on from BSBK01003901.1 coordinate 580,364, forward strand.
AAAAGGGGTCAGGAGGCCTCCCTAGGGGTCCTAACATGTACTAGGACCCCTAGGGAGTCCCCATGACCCCTTTTGACACATTGAAATGCTCAAGTGTGTCTTAAGGGGTCCTTTTGACTCCCTAGGGTTCCTAACATGTGATAAGGCATACTAGGACCCCTAAGGAGTCATCCTGACCCCTTTTGACACATTGGAATGCTCAAGTGTGTCTTAAGGGGTCCTACAACCCCTTAAGACACACTTGACCGTTCCAATGTGTCAAAAGGGGTCACAATGAATCCCTAGGGGTCCTAGTACGCTTTATCACAAGTTAGGACCCCTAGGGAGTCCTCTTGACCCCATTTGACACATTGGAATGATCAAGTGTGTCATAAGAGGTCCTACGACCCCTTATGACATACTAGAGAATTCCAATGTGTCAAAAGGAGTCACGATAATTCCCTAGGGGTCCTAGTACACTTTATCACATGATAGGACACATAGGGAGTCCTCATGAGCCCTTTTGACACATTGGAATGCTCTAGTGTGTCTTAAGGGCTTTTAAGACCCCTTAAGACACACTTGAGCATACCAATGTGTCAAAAGAGGTCACGGGGACTCCCTAGGTGTCCTAGTACGTGTTAGGAACCTTAGGGAGTCCCCCTAACCCCTTTTGACACATTGGAATGCTCAAGTGTGCCCTAAGGGGTCGTACGACCCATTAAGACACACTTGAGCTTTCCAATGTGTCAAAAAGGGTCACGGGGACTCCTTAGGGGTCCTAGTATGCTTTATTACATGTTAGGACACCTAGGGAGTCCCTCTGACCCCTTTTGACACATTGGAATGCTCAAGTGTGCCTTAAGGGGTCCTACGACCCCTTAAGGCACACTTAAGCATTCCCATGGGTCAAAAGGGGTCAGGGGGACTCCCTAGGGGTCGTACCACATACTAGGACCCCTAGGGAGTCCCCGTGACCCCTTTTGACACATTGGAATGCTCAAGTCTATCTTAAGGGGTCCTTTTGACTCCCTAGGGTTCCTAATGCATGATAAGGCATACTAGGACCCCTAGGGAGTCATCATGACCCCTTTTGAAAAAATTGCAATGCTCTAGTGTTTCTTAAGGGGTCATAGGAACCCTTATGACACACTAGAGCATTCCAATGTGTCAAAAGGGGTCACGGGAACTCCCTAGGTGTCCTCGTATGTGTTAGGACCCTTAGGGAGTCCCCCTGACCCCTTTTGACACATTGGAATGCTCAAGTGTGCCTTAAGGGGTCGTAGGAACCCTTAAGGCACACTTGAGCATTCCAATGTGTCAAAGGGGTCACGGGGACTCCCTAGGTGTCCTAACATGCGATAAAGCATAATAGGACCCCTAAGGAGTCCCTATGACCCCTTTTGACACATTGGAATGCTCAAGTGTGCCTTAAGGGGTCATAGGACCCCTTAAGACACACTTGAGCATTCCAATGTATCAAAAGGGGTCACGGTGACTCCCTGGGTGTCCTAGTACATGTTAGGACCCCTAAGGAGTCCCCCTGACCCCTTTTGACACATTGGAATGCTCAAGGGTGCCTTAAGGGGTCGTAGGAGCCCTTAAGACACACTTGAGCATTCCAATATGTGAAAAGGGGCCACCGGGACTCCTTAGGGGTCCTAGTATGCTTTATCATGCGTTAGGACACCTAGGGAGTCCCCGTGAGCCCTATTCACACATTGGAATGCTCAAGTGTGCCTTAAGGGGTTGTAGGACCCCTTAAGACACACTTGAGCATTCTAATGTGTGAAAAGGGGTCACGGGGACTCATTAGCTATCCTAGTACACTTTATCACATATTTGGACACATAGTGAGTCCCCGTGACCCCTTTTGACACATTAGAATGCTCAAGTGTGCCTTAAGGGGTCACACTTGAGCATTCCAATGTGTCAAAAGGGGTCACGGGGACTCCCTAGGTGTCCAAACGTGTGATAAAGCATACTAGGACACCTAAGGAGTCCCTGTGACCCCTTTTGACACATTGCAATGCTTAAGTGTGTCTTAAGGGGTCGAAGGACCACTTAAGACACACTAGAGCATTCCAATGTGTCAAAAGCGGTCACGGGGACTCCCTAGGTGTCCTAGGACACGTTAGGACCCTTAGGGAGTCCCCATGACCCCTTTTGACACATTGGAATGCTCAAGTGTGCCTTAAGGGGTTGTAGGACCCCTTAGGGCACACATGAGTGTTCCAATGTGTCAAAAGGGGTCACAGGGACTCCCTAGGTGTCTTAACGCATGATAAAGTGTACACGTTAGGACACCTAGGGAGTCACCGTGACCCCTTTTGATACATTGGAATGCTCAAGTGTGCCTTAAGGGGTCCTACGACCCCTTAAGGCACACTTGAGTGTTCCAATGTATCAAAAGGGGTCACGGGTACTCTCTAGGTGTCCTAGTATGCGTTAGGACCCCTAAGGAGTCCCCCTGACCCCTTTTGACACATTGGAACACTCAAGGGTGCCTTAAGGGGTTGTAGGACCCCTTAAGACACACTTGAGCATTCCAATGTGTGAAAAGGGGTCACGGGGACTCCTTAGGGGTCCCAGTATGCTTTATCACATGTTAGGACACCTAGGGAGTCCCTGTGACCCCTTTTGACACATTGGAATGCTTAAGTGTGCCTTAAGGGGTCGTAGGACCTATTAAGACACACTTGAGTGTTCCAATGTGTGAAAAGTGGTCACGGGGAATCCTTAGGGGTCCTAGTACACTTTATCATGCATTAGGACACCTAGGGAGTCCCGGTGACCCCTTTTGACACATTGGAATGCTCATGTGTGCCTTAAGGGGTTGTAGGACCCCTTAAGACACACTTGAGTGTTCCAATGTGTGAAAAGGGGTCACGGGGACTCCTTAGGGGTCCTAGTATATTTTATCATGTGTTAGGACACCTAGGGAGTCCCTGTGACCCCTTTTGACACATTGGAATGCTCAAGTGTGCCTTAAGGGGTTGTAGGACCCCTTAAGGCACACTTGAGCATTCCAATGTGTCAAAAGGGGTCACAGGGACTCCCTAGGGGTCCTAACATGTGATAAATCATACTAGGACCCCTAAGGAGTCCCCATGACCCCTTTTGACACATTGCAATCCTCCATTGTGTCTTAACGGGTCGAACGACCCCTTAAGACACACTTGAGCATTGCAATGTGTCAAAAGGGGTCACGATGACTCCCTAGGGGTCCTAGTATGCTTTATCCTGTGTTAGGACACCTAGGGAGTCCTCGTGACCTATTTTGACACATTGGAATGCTGAAGTGTGTCTTAAGGGGTCCTACGACCCCTTATGACACACTAGAGCATTCCAATGTGTCAAACGGGGTCACGATGATTCCCTAGGGGTCCTAGTATGCTTTATCACACATTAGGACACCTAGGGAGTCCCTGATACCCCTTTTCACACATTGGAATGCTCAAGTGTTCCTTAAGGGGTCGTAGGACCCCTTAAGACACACTTGAGCATTCCAATGTGTGAAAAGGGGTCACGGGGACTCCTTAGGGGTCCTAGTACGCTTTATCATTCCAATGTCATGGAGACTCCTGAGGGGTCCTAGTCCTAGACTCCTTAGGGGTCCTACGACCCCTTAAGACACACTTCAGTGTTCAAATGTGTCAAAAGGGGTCACGGGGATTCCCTAGTGGTCCTAACGTGTGATAAAGCATACTAGGACCCCTAGGGAGTCCCCATGACCCCTTTTGACACATTGGAATGCTCAAGTGTGCCTTAAGGGGTCCTAGGACCCCTTAAGGTGGATCCCTTAAGGCACACTTGAGCATTCTAATGTGTCAAAAGGGGTCACAGGGACTCCCTAGGGGTCCTAACATGTGATAAAGCATACTAGGACCCCTAGGGAGTCCCCATGACCCCTTTTGACACATTGCAATGTTCAAGTGTGTCTTAAAGGGTCATAGGACCCCTTAAGACACACTTGAGCATTCTAATGTGTCAAAACGGGTCAGGGGGACTCCCTAGGGGTCCTAACATGTTATAAAGTGTACTACAACCCCTAGGGAGTCATTGTGACCGCTTTTGACACATTGGAACACTCAAGTGTGTCTTAAGGGGTCCTACAACCCCTTAAGTCACACTTGAGTGTTCCAATGTGTCAAAAGGGGTCAGGGGGACTCCCTACATGTCCTATTGTGTGATAAAGCATACTAGGACCCCTAAGGAGTCCCCGTGACCCCTTTTCACACATTGGAACACTCAAGTGTGTCTTAAGGGGTCCTACGCCCCTTAAGGCACACTTGAGCATTCCAATGTGTCAAAAGGGGTCACGGGGTCTCCCTCAGTGTCCTAACATGTGATAAAGTGTACTAGGACCCCTCGGGAGTTCCCGTGACCCCTTTTCACACATTGGAATGCTCAAGTGTGTCTTAAGGGGTCCTATGACCCCTTAAGGCACCCTTGAGCATTCCAATGTGTCAAAAGGAGTTAGGGGGACTCCTTAGTGGTCCTAATGCATACTAGGACACTCAGGGAGTCCTTGTGACCCCTTTTGATACATTAGAATGCTCAAGTGTGCCTTAAGGGGTCGTACGACCCCTTAAGGCACACTTGAGCATTCCAATATGTCAAAAGGGGTCACGGGGACTCCCTAGGTGTCCTAACATGTACGCTTTATCACGCGTTAGGACACCTAGGGAGTCCCCCTGACCCGTTTTGACACATTGGAATGCTCAAGTGTGCCCTAAGGGGTCGTAGGACCCCTTAAGGCACACTTGAGCATTCCAATGTGTAAAAAGGGGTCAGGGGGACTCCCTAAGGGTCCTAACATGTACTAGGACACCTAGGGAGTCCCCGTGACCCCTTTTGACACATTGCAATGCTCAAATGTGTCTTAAGGGGTCACGGGGACTCCTTAGGTGTCCTAATGCATGATAAAGTGTACTTGGACCCCTAAGGAGTCCCCGTGACTCCTTTTCACACATTAGAACACTCAAGTGTGTCTTAAGGGGTCCTATGACCCCTTAAGGAACACTTGAGCATTCCAATGTGCTCAAAAGGGGTCACAAAAATTCCGTAGGGGTCCTATAACACTTTATCATGCGTTATGACACCTAGGGAGTCGCCCTGATCCCTTTTGACACATTGGAACCCTCAAGTGTGCCTTAAGGGATCTTAAGGCACACTTGAGTGTTCCAATGTCTCAAAAGGGGTCAAGGGGACTCCCTAGGGGTCCTAACACATACTAGGACCCCTAGGGAGTCCCTGTGACCCCTTTTGACACATTGGAATGCTCAAGTGTTTCTTAAGGGGTCCTTTTGACTCCCTAGGGTTCCTAACATGTGATAAGGCATACTAGAACCCCTAGGGAGACGTTGTGACCCCTTTTGACACATTGCAATATTCTAGTGTGTCTTAAGGGGTCGTAGGACCCCTTAAGACACAATAGAGCATTTCAATGTGTCAAAATGGGTCACAGGGACTCCCTACATGTCCTAGTATGTGTTAGGACCCTTAGTGAGTCCCCCTAACCCATTTTGACACATTGGAACACTCAAGTGTGCCTGAAGGGGTCGTAGGACCCCTTAAGGCACACTTGAGTGTTCCAATGTGTCAAAAGGGGTCACGGGGACTCCCTAGGTGTCCAAACACGTGATAAAGCATACTAGGACCCCTAAGGAGTCCCCGTGACCACTTTTGACACATTGCAATGCTCAAGTGTGTCTTACAGGGTTGAAGGACCCCTTAAGACACACTAGAGCATTCCAATGTGTCAAAAGGGGTCACGGGGACTCCCTAGGTGTCCTAGTACATGTTAGGACCCTTAGGGAGTCCCCCTGACCCCTTTTGACACATTGGAATGCTCAAGTGTGCCTTAAGGGGTTGTAGGACCCATTAGGGCACACTTGAGCATTCCAATGTGTCAAAAGGGGTCACGAGGACTCCCTAGGTGTCCTAACGCGTGATAAAGCATACGCGTTAGGACACCGAGGGAGTCCCCGTGACCCCTTTTGACACATTGGAATGCTCAAGTGTGCCTTAAGGGGTCCTACGACCCCTTAAGGCACACTTGAATGTTCCAATGTATCAAAAGGGGTCACAGCGACTCCCTGGGTGTCCTAGTATGTGTTAGGACCACTAAGGAGTCTCCCTGACCACTTTTGACACATTGCAATGCTCAAGAGTGCCTTAAGGGGTTGTAGGACCCCTTAAGACACACTTGAGTGTTCTAATGTGTGAAAAGGGGTGACGGGGACTCTTGATGGGTCCTATTATGCTTTATCACGTGTTAGGACACCTAGGGAGTCCCCGTGACCCCTTTTGACACATTAGAATGCTCAAGTGTGCCTTAAGGGGCTGTAGGACCTCTTAAGACACACTTGAGTGTTCCAATGTGTGAAAACGGGTCATGGGGACTCCTTAGGGGTCCTAGTATGCTTTATCAAGCCTTAGGACATGTAGGGAGTCCCCGTGACCCCTTTTGAGACATTGGAATGCTCAAGTGTGCCTTAAGGGGTCGTAGGACCCCTTAAGACACACTTGAGTGTTCCAATATGTCAAAAGGGGTCATGATGACTCCCTAGGGGTCGTAGTATGCTTTATCATGTGTTAGGACCCCTAGTGAGTCCCCCTGACCTGTTTTGACACATTAGAATGCTCAAGTGTGTCTTAAGGGGTCTTACGACCTCTTATGACACACTAGAGGATTCCAATCTGTCAAAAGGGGTCACGATGATTCCCTAGGGGTCCTAGTACACTTTATCACATGTTAGGACACCTAAGGAGTCCCTGTGACTCCTTTTGACACATTGGAATGCTCAAGTGTGCCTTAAGGTGTCATAGGACCCCTTAAGACACACTTGAGCATTCCAATGTGTGAAAAGGGATCACGAGGACTCCCTAAGGGTTCTAGTACACTTTATCATGCGTTAGGACCCCTAGGGATTCCCTGTGACCCATTTTGACACATTGGAATGCTCAAGTGTTCCTTAAGGTGTCGTAGGATCCCTTAAAACAAACTTGAGCGTTCCAATGTGTGAAAAGGGGTCACAGGGACTCAGGGTCGGTAGGCCTGTTAAGGGGTCAATAGGGTTCAAAATGAAACTTCGATGGAATGGTGTCCCTTTCGAATGCATTAGATCATGTTAGAGGACCTACACACCAAATTTGGATGACTTTTGCCTAGTAGAAGTCGAAAGGGGTCCATGGGCTGCTCTCGGGAGGCCACATGTAGAAATGGGGTCCGTAGGCCTATTGAGGGGTCATTAGGGTTTTAAATGCAACTTTAATGGAATGGTGACCCTTTCTAACACATTAGAACATATCAGAGCAGCTACGTACCAAATTTGGATGACTTTTTCCTAGTAGAACGGGAAAGGGGTCCATGGGGTGCTCTCGGGATACCTCATGTCATATTGGGGTCAATAGGATTTTCAAAGGGTCATTAGGGTTAGAAATGAAACTTTGATGGAATGATGACCCTATGTACCAAATATGGACTTCTTTTGCCAAGTAGAACTTAAAAGGGGTCCATGGGGTGGTCTTGGGAGACCACATGTCAAATCGAGGTTGGTAGGCCTGTTAAGGGGTCATTAGGGTTACAAATGCAACTTGGATGGAATGGTGACCCTTTGGAACACATTAGGACATGTTAGAGGACCTATGTTTCAAATTTGTATGACTTTTTCCTAGTAGAACTCAAAAAGAGTCCATGGGGTTCTTTGAGGAGACCACATGTCGAATCAGGGTCGGTAGGCCTATTAAGGGGTCATTAGGGTTCCAAATGCGACTTCAATGGAATGGTGACCCTTTCGAATGCATTAAGACATGTTAGAGGACCTAAGTACCAAATTTGGATGACTTTTTTCTAGTAGAACTCAAAAGGGGTCCATGGGGTGGTCTCAGGAGACCACATGTCGAATCATGGTGTATAGGCCTGTTAAGGGGTCATTAGGGTTTTAAATGAAACTTCTATGGAATGGTGATCCTTTCAAATTCATTAAGACATGTTACAAGATCTATGTACCAAATTTGGATGACTTTTTTTTAGTAGAATGCAAAAGGGGTCATTAGGGTTCAAAATGCAACTTCTATGGAACCATGACCCTTTGGAATGCATTAGGACTCCCTAGGGGTCAAAAGGGGTCAGGGAGACTCCCTAGGGGTCCTAACATGTACTAGGACCCCTAGGGGGTCCTCCTGACCCCTTTTGAAACATTGAAATACTCAAGTGTGTCTTAAGGGGTTCTTTTGACTCCCTAGGGTTCCTAATGCGTGATAAGGCATACTAGGACCCCTAGGGAGTCATCGTGACCCCTTTTGACACATTGGAATGCTCAAGTGTGTCTTAAGGGATCCTATGACCCCTTATGACACACTAGAGCATTCCAATGTGTCAAAAGGGGTCACGATGATTCCCTAGGGGTCCTAGTATGCTTTATCATGCATTAGGACACCTAAGGAGTTCCCATGACCCCTTTTGACACATTGGAATGCTCTAGTGTGTCTTAAGGGGTCGTAGGACCCCTTATGATACACTAGAACATTCCAATGTGTGAAAAGGGGTCATGATGATTCCCTAGGGGTCCTAGGACAGCTAGGGAGTCCCCGTGACCCCTTTTGACACATTAGAATGCTCAAGTGTGCCTTAAGGGGTCGTACGACCCCTTAATACACACTTGAGCATTCCAATGTGTGAAAAGGGGTCACGAGGACTCCTTAGGGATCCTAGTATGCTTTATCACATGTTAGGACACCTAGGGAGTCCCTGTGACCCCTTTTGACACATTGGAATGCTCTAGTGTGCCTTAAGGGGTCCTAACACGTGATAAAGCATACTAGGACCCTTAATGAATCATCATGACCTGTGTTGACACATTGGAATGCTCTAGTGTGTCATAAGGGGTCGTAGGACCCTTTAAGACACACTTGAGCATTTCAATGTGTCAAAAGGGGTCACAGGGACTCCCTAGAGGTCCTAACGCGTGATAAGGCATACTAGGACCCCTAGGGAGTCATCATGACCCCTTTTGACACATTAGAATGCTCAAGTGTGTTTTAAGGGGTCACGATGACTCCCTAGGGGTCCCAGTATGCTTTATCACGCGTTAGGGACCCTAGGGAGTCAAAAGGATGCCTTATGACACACTTGAGCGTTCCACTATGTCAAAAGGGGTCACAGGGACTCCCTAGGTGTCCTAACATGTGATAAAGAATACTAGGACCCCTAGGGAATCATCGTGACCCCTTTTGACACATCGTGACCCTTAGGGAGTCCCCATGACCCCTTATCACGTGTTAGGACCCCTAGGGAGTCTCTCTCTGCCTCCAGTGAACTATTCTTCATAGCATCCATTTTTACATAGCTAGGGTTTACGACACCTATAAAAGGCACATTTAATACGAAGATTTAGCCGACCACATTAGTACATATATAATATACATTATATATATCATATGCCTCTTTTTTATATATATTATATACATAAATATATGTAAAAGTTCAATTGTTTTCATTTGCTCCTGCCATTTTTTCATCAGTCGGGGAATATCGGGTACCCAATTTTTGCCAGGCAATATTTGATGAAAATAATCCCTGTCCCCACAGAGGAGACAATCATGGGATTTTATAATTTTTTCATGCGTTGCAAAACAAAAAACATGATTTGGGGCCCATTGTTTGATTTTTGTCGACTTGTGGTTTCACCATGGGAAGTGTGTGTGTGAAAATTATACCTAATCTGTAGACACAACACTCAGTAAAACATTAGAGGTTAGCTATAATCAAAATCGTGCAAAATTGAAAGCTATCTAACTAAGAGATTTACTGCCTTCTAATAGGTGCGAGATTAATGTTCTCAGATTGTAATCGAGATCAGTGACCTAGACGACACCTAAATGAAGGATTTGAATGCAAAAGATGGATATGAAATTGAATGCAATTAATCTATATTTTTGATATTTTCTATGCAATAAGAATGAAAACTTGATATGAATCTATGCTAATATGAAAAACTTGATATGAAATGAATGCTAAATGATCTAACAATGAAGATTCTAACAATGATATGAAAACTATGAATGCAAAAATAAGATTGATCTCACAAAGATGTCGATTCACAAGAGCTTTGATTCTTCAATTCCAATTCTCCAGCGTGATTGTGCAAAATATGAGATGATTTGTGAAGAGCTAAAGCCTTAATTTATAGAAATCTAGGGCTTTGGAGGTGCATGAATAAAAGCCATAAATCACTCAAATTAACTCATCTTGATTTTTGAGTTATCTGATCATAAAAGATAGTTAATTCTCAAAATCATGCAAAAACATGCAAAAATAGCTTTTTAACTCAAATTAGAGTTTAGATCAGCTTTTTGAACTCCAAAAGGATGTTGAGTTCCAAAAAGTCAATAACTTGCATTGATTTTCTGATTTGGAGTTTAACTGTTTCTTTTGAATATGCATAATAATTAAGAATTAAAAAAAAGTGATTTATCCTCAACTCAACTGATTTTTGAAAATAAATAATTAATTTATGGGTTAATTAACTATTTTACCAAACTTTTATTAAAAATTATATTATTAAATAATGACAACATGCTTTAATTAATTAAATAAGAATTTAATCAATTAAAGATAGGAATTTTGATTTATTGTCAAAATTAAATAATACAATTAATAATAGATAGAATTAAATTTAATTACACAATTAAGTGGCAAATATTAAATCTAATTAATTAAATATGAAAATATTCAATTAATTAAATTTTTAGGATAAATGTGATTTATCGCCAAATAATCATTAAATTAAAGATAATTAAGATAATTAGGAATATTACTAGGAATATTCCCCGATGCAAAATTTAAGATAATCAATTATGATTCGATGATGTTTAGATGTGCCTTAGGTTAGGACTTTGATGTCGATTTCATTCGAATTGAAGATGTAGGAGATTAATGAACTTATAGCCCATTTTTGGGGTATTACATTTTGCCCCTCTTTGAATTACTGTGCGAAGCGCAGTGGTTCAAAGAAAGTCTGTGTTTGATAGAGATATGAAACTGATTCAAAAGATAAACCGATCTCAAGATAGAAAATGATTGAGAGATATTGAGATAGGAGTTGATTGATATTGAATTAAGATGGAGATAATAGGTCTTGAATGACCAAAGATAATGTTCACTGTAGAAGCAAATGAACCTATTATTGCGAAAAAGTGTCAAAATGCTTGATTCTGAACCTTAGGATTGATAAGAAGTGAGTGACCCGTTCTAGACTCGATTGTCTTAGCAGAACTAGCAGGTATCACATCCGAATCCTTTAGTTGCCAAAGAACCAAGGAAAGAACACTATGATCTGATGGTTGCAAAAATTGATACAGTTTACAAGATTAAGAGAATACCAGATTGATATGGATCGATGAATTTGATATGCCTCAAGTGATGATAGATTTGCCCCGAGCGATGAGGTCTTTTTTTTTTGATGAATCAGTAACTAGACATGATTGTTTGTCTTGATCACTGATGAAAGATATTGATAGACTTGATCGATAGAATTTGATTTACAGACTTTGAATGATGTGCAATAGCATGCCCCCTTCGGGATTAAAATTGAAATCTGACAAGAAAAGTCAGTGTTGATAGTTTAGAAGCATGTTAATTGATCTGAGAAGTGGTTATTTACATCCGAGAATGCATTCTGCATCGTTGGAAGGTCCCAAAAGACCAAGTTTGACTAGGTTTGACCATGAGTTGACCATGGTTGACCAAGTTGAAATTTTGATAGTTTAATGTAAGATAATCAGTTAAGTTGAATACTAGATTTCTGTGATGATTGAAGGTCGAATATGCAAGTAGTTAATAATATGAATGATCTCAAATTTGAATTTTGATCCCGAAAAAGGATTCTACTTGCTATTTCATTGGAGGAACCTTCGTGTGAGATTCAGCTCTTGTTAGATTTGAAGATGCGATTTGAAGAATCATTTAAGCATTGAAGTTCGTTTAGCCATTGTGAGATCATGCAAACATTCAAAATGCAATGAGACATGCAAAATGAAATGCAACCTAAGACCTAGGACCTAGTCACTGATCATGTGTCGATTTGTTATCATCATTGAACTTTTAGGTAACCGGATAAATCAATACAATGCCCACTAGCCGTGAAACCATAGACATATGAATATTGATTTGTATGTGCAAGAATCAATACAACACCCACTGGTTATACAACCATGGACATATGAATATTGATTTTAGTTGTTGAATGTCGGATTAGATATAAGCATCAAGGCACAAACGCCAGGATGACCTGAATATCATGTCCATTTTGATATAGCAATTTGTACAAGCATCAAAACATAAACATTGTGATGACCTGAGTACGCCTTGCATTAAAAACACATCAAACAGCTAAGAGATCATTCTAAATCCAATGTGAATTACCCGTAGTGACCCTTTATCGTTCACATCCTTAGGCAAGATTGCATTCCACAGTAGGAGAAAGAACTTACTCAAAAAGACAATAGTTAGATCAAACTTCCTTGAATTTTTTGGGTATCAATGGTCGAGGTACGCATGGCCATCCAATTCGAGATAGAGGCTCTTACAGTCGGACACCATTTCAATCCAGAATTTCCAAAGCTGTTAGATTTTCACATACAAGCAGAAGACAAAGAAAAGATTATGCCCCCAGTCATCACTCTCTAAATCCTGTAAAGGACATCATTGAAGAGCTCGAAGGGACACAATATGCAAAAATCTCAATGCGAATCAGTAAGCATACAAGGAGATAAAAGCATGAAAAGCACAGATTGTTTTCAGTTGAGTTTTGATGTTTGATTGTTGTTGATGCAAAATCCTTTCTGGAGACGAGACTGACTGACTGACTCAACTTGAAGCTTCAAAGGACTCTGAGTGGATATGACACGTCTAAGATACATGGGAGACCATAGGATATGACATTGATTTCCCCCAAGTGTGAACATTGATAGGATGCAAACGCTTGAGCTGGTTGGTGTACAGGCCGACTTATTGAAAACTGGAAATGCAGGAACAAACCGGGAGATATGTACAAACTAAAGCAAGACTGAAAGCTGGGAAAGACCAAGATTGTGCTGATAGATGGAGCATTTTGGAACAAGTGGTGCCCGTTTGCCGAGTTTTCACCATCTTGGTAGAGATTCTATTTTTGCTACCGAGGTGCCTGTTTCCAGGTTTTCACCAAGGCGCTTTTTTTTTTTTTTTTTTTTTTGTATTTTTCATTTTTTCAATTTTTTTGTACTTTTGATATTTTTTGATTTTTTTTGTGAATCATCAAGATGCCTATTGCTAGGTTTTCACCAAGATGTTCATTTTTTCAGGACTTTTTCTGATTTTTAAGATTTTTTTCAGGACATTTACCAAGCACTGAATGCCTTAGGCGTAGAATTTCTTCAGATGGAGAACGTTGATTGGTTCTCGGAGCTGTTCTCCTTCAGTCGTTGAGAGTTGATAGGCACCAGAGCCAAAAGTAGCAGTGATTACAAAGGGACCCAGCCAGTTGGGTTCGAACTTCCCCTTGCGTTCTCGATGTGATTGATTTTTAGGATTTTCTCTCAACACTAGATCGCCAACCTGAAATTCTCTATGTCTGACTTTCTTGTTGTAGCCTCTAGACATTCTTTTCTGATACACTCTGAGATGATCATACGCTGCTTGTCTGCGCTCATCTAGTAGTTCAAGTTCTTGTAACCTCGACACTCTGTAGTCTTCATCAGTGACAAGTCCATGCATTCTGATCCTGAGTGATGGGATTTCAACCTCAATAGGCAGTACCGCTTCAGACCCATAAACTAAAGCGAAAGGTGTAGCCCCTGTAGGCGTTCTGATACTAGTTCTGTATGCCCAGAGAGCTGGATTGATCATCAGATGCCAGTCTCTTCCTATTTTATTCACTGTTCTGTGCAAGATCTTCAGGAGATTTTTGTTTGAAGCCTCAGCTTGTCCGTTCCCTTGAGGATAGTAGATAGATGACCAATGTTGAGTAATTTTGAACTTGGCACATAAGTCATCTAGGTCCTTGTTTTTGAATTGTCCCCCGTTATCTGTGATTATAGAGTGAGGGATCCCATATCTGCAAATGATGTAATTCAGGATGAACATAGAGATCTGTTTCCCCGTTGCTTGTGTTAGAGGAACTGCTTCTACCCATTTTGTAAAATAATCTGTAGCTGTGATTATATGGGTATGTCCATTAGAAGAGTGCGGATGGATAGCACCTATGAGATCAAATGCCCATTGTTGAAAAGGCCATTGTGTAGTAAAGGGAATCAGATCTCTCCCTGGAGCATGAATCAAGTTGCCATGTACTTGACACTGTTGACAGTTTTTAGCAAATTTAATAGCTTCTTTTTCCATTTCAGGCCAATAATACCCAGCCCTAATAAGTTTTCGAGCTAACGTTAACCCGTTCGAGTGTGACCCACATATACCCTCGTGGACTTCCTCTAATGCACGTTGAGACTCTTCTCGTTCTAAACATCTAAGCAGTGTACCATCTAGACCTCGTTTGTACAGATCATTACCAATGATGACATATCGGGATGCGGATCAGATAAGGTTTCGTTTCTCAAAATGATTAAAGGACTCAGGGATGATTTGGTCGTGGAGATAGCAGAACAAATTTTTGTAGCGAGATGAGTCATAACTTACAACAGTGCAGATCATGCGGGTTTCAGGGGAGTCATATGCAGGATAGGATAGGGCTTCCACCAGGAACTCGTAGCGTAGTTCATGTTCAGGCTGTTGTAAAAGAGTAGATAATGTTGCCATTGCATCAGCAGCCTTATTCTCCATTCTGGGTATTTGCTCAAATGTGATAGAGATGAAGTATTTCTTTAGATCATCGACCATTCTCTTGTAAGGAATGAGCTTTTCATCTTTGGTTTGGTACACATCATTGACCTGGTGGATGACTAGTTGTGAGTCTCCATGAATGTGCATCTCTGTAACTCTCCACTGTATTGCCATTTTCATACCATTGAGAAGTGCCTCATATTCAGCAATATTGTTTGTGCAAGGAAACTTTAATCTGAATGCTTTGGGTATCGAGTATCCTTGAGGAGTAATGAACAATATGCCTGCGCCGGATCCATTCTGTGTGTAGGAGCCATCAAAGAATAATCGCCATGCTCTAGAAGAGAGGTGCATGATAGAGGAATCGGGAAATTCCATTTGCATGGGTGTATCATCAAACAGTGGTGCTTCAGCTAATTGATCAGCAATGACCTGTCCTTTGATAGCTTTTCTTTCAACATATTCAATGTCAAATTCGCTCAAGAGCATGACCCATTTAGCTAGTCTACCTGTGAGGGCAGCTTTGCTTAGGAGATATTTCAGTGGATCAATTTTAGCTACCAAATGAGTAGTATGAGCTAACATGTAGTGTCTCAATTTCTGTGATGCAAAGATCACAGCGAGACAGGCCTTCTCTATCATTGAGTAGTTCTTCTCATAGGCCACTAAAGTTTGGCTGATATAGTAGATGGCTCTTTCTTTCTTGTTCTCATCATGTTGTGCTAGCAATGCCCCCAGTGATGTATCTGTTGCGGAGACATATAATATTAATGGCTTCCCATGAATAGGAGGCATCAATATAGGTGGATTTGATAGATACTTCTTGATATGTTTAAAGTTGTTCTCACATTCTTCATTCCATGCAAAGGTCACACCTTTATGTAATGTTTTTGTAAAAGGCTGTGAGATGTCCGCTAGCTGTGATATGAATCTTCTGATAGATTGAACTCTACCTTGCAACGTCCTCATTTAACTAATATTTGTGGGAGGTTGCATCTCTATTATAGCCTTGACCTTAGCTGGATCAACTTCAATGCCTTTCTTGGAGACGATGTATCCTAGGAGCTTTCCAGAAGTGACTCCAAAAGCACACTTTTTAGGATTTAGTCGAAGACTAAATTTTTCCATTCTGTCGAGGATCATGCTCAAGTCTGTTAGATGTTCAGTTCTAATCATGGATTTTGCCAAGGTATCATCTACGTAATCCTCCATTGTTCTATGCATCATATCATGAAAAATAGATGTCATTGCTCTTTGATATGTAGCTCCAGCATTTTTGAGTCCGAATGGCATAACATTCCAACAGAAAGTTCCCCACGCACATGTGAAAGTTGTTTTCTCTTGATCTTCTGGAGCAATTTTGATTTGGTTGTATCCAGAAAAACCATCCATAAGGGAATACATTTCATAGCCCGCAGTCATGTCCACTATCATATCAATGTTAGGCAGTGGAAAATCATCCTTAGGGCATGCTCTGTTCACGTCTCTAAAGTCCGTGCATACTCTGATTGAACCATCTGGTTTGGAAACAGGTACAATGTTGGAAATCCACTCAGCATAGTCTATGACACGGATGAATCCAGCTTTTAGGAGTTTTTCTAGTTCTGCTTTGACTAAGAGTGCAACATGAGGATGCATCTTTCTCAATTTTTGTTTCATTGGTTTTACTCCGGGAGCAATGGATAGATGGTGCATAATGAGATTGGGATCCAATCCTGGCACATCTGAATATTTCCATGCAAAGTTGATCTTTTTCTCTGATAAGAAGGTAGTGAAGTTTTGTTTCTCTTCGTCTGATAGAGATTGTGCTACATGTACCAATTGTGGTTCCTTTGTTGTACCCAAATTGATGGATTGAGTTGGCTCAATCAGAACTGGAGATCTATCCTGTAAATGACTTGGAAGGACATCAAATATCTCATCCTTAGGTGCCTCAAAGAGGTTTTCACCTTCAGATACGTCTTTTCTTTTTACTTTTGTCGGTTCTGAGACTGCCACAAAGTGGTTTTCACCCTCAGAACTCTTTTTCTTTTTCCTTTTACTCTTGTTTTTCTGACTAAGATATTTGATGTCCGACTCGGTCATGCTGACACTCGGTTCACTGATGGAAGTACTCATAGGCTCAACTGCATTGAGGTAGCAAGCAAGGGCATAGTCATTTGGGAAGGTATACATACCATGGTTTGGGTTGGTGGAAGTTTGGTCGATAAGATCAGGGCGTTGGATAGTCAAAGTGGGAAAGGCTTGGGATATGGTGTTCACGGATGTGGATATGTCATCATTGGTCCTAACCTGATGCTCAAGTTCAAAGGTGATATTACAGCTCAGAATGTTCAATTCGTGAATAGGCTCAACATCATCATAGGAGTCCTCTTCAGCCATAGGTGGATCAGACACGTTAAGTTCATTGTTTCGCTCTAGACCTACATTGGGTTGAGAGACATATTGGTGAATAACATCAATAGATTTCTCTATTATAAGCTCATCTTCTTCTGGAATGGCACCCCATTCATAATCATTTGACTCATCTTCTGATTCAGAATCTCTAGGAAATCTTAGAAAGTGCGTGAAATCAGGATGAATACCCCAAGAAGGATTACCCTCAGTCTCTGACTTGAATTCATATTCATGGGAATCAGTGTCAGAATAACTACCCCCTGCTTCTCGATCAGTTTGATTGCCTTCGAGATTGGTTGGTTCTTGTGGTACAACCATCTCTTGCACTACAGTAGGTTCTTGTGTTTCTACTACATTAATTCTTCTGATAGGATCATCTGTATCATCAAGAAGATCTTTGATCTCTTTAGGCAATTTTTCATAGGGGATAAGCTCAGAGCTATCTGAATCATCATCAGAGGGTTCTATTTCTTCTTTCTTAAGAAGGGGTTCTCCTGGTGCAATTTGTTCTATGACATGAGAACAACCACCTTTGAGATGATAGGGTTTCTTCTTAAACCCTATGCCACCATTATCTTTTTTGGCTCGACCAATATGTGAAATGGGGGTCACAAGACCCTTTCCCCTAATTCCTAGAGGTCCTTGACCAGAATATCCCATCTTGGCTATCAATTTTTTTCCTGGACCATATGAATTAGAAGGGGCTGTAGGTGCTATAGATTCACTAGGTTGAACAATTTTAGATTCAGAATCCTCTTTATATAGCCATGCCAGCACAGCTTCATCCTCTTCAAATTCTTGTTTAGATACTTGCTCCACCACAAAATGTCTTTTGTATGCTTCCATAGGTTCCTTAGGTTCTGATTTAGACTGCTTCAAGGATTGGCCATATGACTTAGGTGAGATTGGGAGAGATGTTAGAGACAAGACTGGCTCTATAGTGTATTCTCCCATCCCATTTTCTTTGATATTGATCTCTTTAGCAATGTCATCCATCTTAGATGTGGAAGCCACATTTTGTTACTTGATGGAAGATTCTCTGTTATTGGGAACAAGTTTATCGGCACTTTCCTTCAATGTATTACAAGTTGTACTCAGATCAGCTGGGATAGTACCCTCCACTCCTTCATAGGGAAATTTCAAGCATTGATGGTATGTTGAAGGAATAGCCTGCATTTCATGTATCCAGGGTCTCCCTAGAAGGATATTGTAAGCCAATGGTAGATCGAGCACCTGACATGTGGTATCTTTGATGACTGGACCCACCCGGATGGGCAAGACAATGGTGCCTTTAGAAGCTCTTTCTTGTTCATCATAGGCTTTTATGGTGATCTTCTTTCGAGGATCAATAGCCATCTCTGAGAATCCCAACTGTGTGATTAAGTTGTAAGAACAAATGTTGAGGCCTGCGCCCCCATCTATCAACACACGTTTGACTCGACGGTTCTGGATCAAGACTTCTATGTGCAAGGGCTGATTATGTGGGTGACTTAGGGAGTTGTCATCCTCTTCTGAAAAGGAGATATATTGAGGAGATGTTAGATGACCAACCATAGTTTGGAACCTGTCTAGATCTAGATCATCAGGAACATTAGAGCTGAGCAAAGCTTTGTCTAGGATATCTCGGTGAGCTGGAGAGATTCGAAGTAACTCAAACATAGAGATTTTGGCATTGGTATGCTGGAGTTGTTGTACGATGCTGTAAGATGTAGGTCTGGTATCCTTTGGATTGGGAGATTTCGAGGCAACCTTCTGTTTAGAAGCAGATGTGAGATTGAAAGGTATCTTAGGGACATCAAATGAATTTGGTGTTTGTCCTTTCAGATGCGTCTGAGCTTGTGATCTGGTAATTGCATTAGCTGAGGAATGATTTCTATCTCTTCGTACAATCGTGATGACATTACAGCTCTCAGAGAGGCATGGTTCCACCATATTGATGACAACATCATTTCCAAGGTAGGCATAGTTGACTTTTGCCCCCATGTTAGGCTGAGAAGTGGAAACTCCCTTGCCATGTTGTGGAAAAGGTTCTGTAAATGCTGTGTGATCATTATTGCTGGTAGGATTATTGATTGTGATGTCCCCTTGATCTATCAAGTCTTGAATGGTATGCTTCAAATGGAAGCATCCATTAGTTCTGTGGCCTTTAGTTCGATGGAAAGCACAAAATTCATTATCTTTCCACCAACATGGTTTTGGATCCGGATCAGGTTTTCGGATTGGTGGTAAAGAGATCATGTTATCAGCTATCAGGGTCCTCAGAGCAGATTCCAAAGATTCTCCCAGGGGAGTAAACTTTCATTTATTATCCCATCGTTTGAATGGCTTCTTTGGAGATGGTTCAGCAGATTTTTGCTCTGAAGCTTCAATGGCTTTGGTGGCAAGGGTGAGATTGTAGGCCGGTGCCTTTGATGGGGTGTGGATAGTGTCAACAACACCGTCAGAGACGATACCTTTGTTTCTATTCCAGGTCTTGTTTTTATCTTTTGAGCTAGATCCCGATTCAGACTTGTCCTTTTGAAGTGTGATTTCTCCTTTCTTGACAAGTACTTTCTCAATCTTGATTGCATTATCCACCATTTTATCAAAAGATACATGATCTTGCATTTGCAATGGATAGTTGAGCTCTGGAACAAGGTTATTGATAAAGATTTCAAGTTTCTCCATTTCGGGAATTGGTCTAGCATATAAAGAAAACTTCTTTCGCCACCTCTTGAGAAAAGTTAGGAATGATTCCCCTGGATATTGCTTGAGGTTACAGATATCGATCATGGTAATCGGATGTTGAATATTGTAGGAATATTGTTGATAAAACAATTTAATCAATTCCTCAAAAGTTTTGATCGTAGAAGGTAATCTTGAAAACCACTGAATGGATGCTCCTCCCAAGGATCTAGGAAAAAGATGCATTAGATAAGTCGGTTCATGCATGAATTCCATGGATTGTGTACAGAACTCTCTGACATGATCTTGAGGATCAGAGTGCCCGTCATATTTGTCATACTTTGGTATCTCCACTCTTTTTGGGAATGGAGGCATATACAAGTCTTTGTCAAAAGGGAAAGGACAAAGGGCCTCCATGGAGAATTCCTTGGGTTCCTTCTCTTTCTCAATTTTATTCATTTTGACCTGCATAGCGTGCAGCTGGTTCATTATGGCCGTCATCGGAGTTTCTTCCTCATGTGTGATGATATCTTCGACATTGAAGTGAGGAGGAAGTTTAGCTCCTTCTTGGGCTAATTGCAAAAAGTATGCCTCTCTATCCATTTTCAAGAAATGCCTCATCATTCTTTTGAATTCATTGTCATTCTGACACTGATGGATTTCAGAGGGTGTAGGGTCTTGGTCGGCATTATGTTGAGAGTGGTGTCCCTGGGATCCTCCTCCTAGAGAACCATGGTTTGTCCCTGCTTGAGACATGGTAGGAGTTTTTGGGCTCCTTGGAATAGATTGAGGAAGAGTTTGTTGATTACCTCTGTGAGTTGATAGAGGAGGTCTGTAACCAATTTTCAATCGAAAGTTACCGAGACCGTCGTCTTCGTAGATACCTGACTTGATGAGTTGTTCAAGAGTTGGACCCGGGGTATTGGTCAAAAGTAAGTTTTGAGATGTTTCTTCTGATTTCTTGTGTGAAGAAGCTCTGGTCTCCACCATTAACTTTGAATGAAACGGAAGAAAAGGATGAAGACAACTGAAGAACAATTTGATTTGAGAAAATTGGATGACGCAACCTTGTCAAGATTATGATAGTTTTGAAGATCTGATGAGATGTGGGTGAAGGAAACTGTGCCCTGGATGCATGGGATAGATCGCCCAAAAGATAGCGGACACGAGTTCTCAACACTTAGTTTGTTTTTGAAGATTGATTGATTGAAGATTGATAGTTATGACAAGGTTTTGACACGAGATAAAAAGGACTAAAATTGATCAAACAGAAGACTAGATCGGATTCAAAAGATCAAACTCAGAAAATGGTAGAATGCTCAATAGCTACTGCTCTGTTCTGACACAATGATATTTTTGACAGATTCTGGAACTAGGCTAGAAACATTGGATATCTTGCAATTTGACAATTTCTGACAACTTTCTCAAATTTTTCCAAACAACACTCTGCAGACTCGTACGACACTGGGTAGTCTATGAAATGACAGTTGCTAAACTCATACGACAGTTGGGTAATGCTGAAATGACACTTGACAAAACTCGTACGACTTTTGAATTCTTGAAATGACTTTTGACTCCAGAAAGAACTTTACGTCAATTTTTGCAAAATTTAAGATTTTCAGTTTTGGATTGTTTGCAAATTGTACTGTCCAGATTTTGAAGGTTATACCAGATTTGATCATTTTTAATAGCCAAGTAGATAAATAAGCACACAGAACAGCAAGCAAGTGATTCCAAGCACGTCTGAAAACAATGATCAAGGGCAAAAGCAACCTTGCGCATGAACAATCAAGTGACCAAATTGTGCTAATCCCTGAGAGTACTAATTGTGTATGTTCTGAAAAGTTTTGCAATAACACACATATACCTGAGAATGAAAAATTGGCCTCTCTAAGGTTTTTAGTAATGGTTTGACTCTGCAACTTTTATGATTCAAAGGGGTGAACTCCAATCCCGGCGCACCAGGGTTTTGACATAGTCCGAGAACTTAATCTTCAAGAGCTGCTAGGGAGATCTGACAACCCAACAATGAACCATACCCGTGGAGATTTCTTCCACAAGGACATTTATATAGCGGTTGTCACTACCATGGTGAAAATGGCTATTACCGCTTGAGGTTCCGTCAATGCAGTTTGCCCTGTGAAGGGATTGTCCGCTACGGTTAACCCTCTCTAAAGATGACTCACAACAGTATACCACAAGGGGACTTGGCTCTAGATTCAAGGTTTTGACACCTCTTCACTTTTAACCCAAACAAAGCAAGCAGATTAATCCGACACGCTAAGACAAAGTTTTGTTCCACCAAGGTCTGTGATATCAACTCCACGTGATCTATCAACCTCTCCGGGGAGAGAATGTATCAATCAATAAGAGAAGACGCACTAACCAATTTTGATTCACTAAAGCTTGTGATATCAACCCCACATGATCTATCAACCTCTCCGGAGAGAGAATGTGTCGATCAATAAGAGAAGACTCACTAACTAAGTTGAATGTGAAACGCACTAAGTATCCTCCCTACCTACAAGGATTCTATCGTCAAGAAGGATTTCGCTAGGAATCCAATCTCTCAAGAATCACAAATAGTGTTCATAGGGCCTAATTACTATGTGAGCACAGATGTATGTTCCGAAAGCAAATCTACCAAAAGCATCCAAAAAGTAGAAAGAGGAACACTTAACGTTTAAAGCGAATATGAGATGAGTCCACAAGGTGGAACACTTAACACCTCACACAAGCTAAAAACGAGTCCACAACTTAGAAAACAAGGGAGTTCCTAAAAGCACAAAAGGGTTTCCAAGTGGAACATTTAACGCTTCTGTCCTGTTGACCCCTCCCCTTTATGGCGCTGAGATTGCAACCACGGGGCGGAAATGAGGGGCCGGCGGATTAGCGAGTCCAATAACCCAAGATAGCAATCAAGATCAATCACAAGTATTCTAAGACTACTTAATGAATCCTTAAGGGTTCACAACCTAGTATCAATTATGCAAGTGTGTAGAAATAGATCAAAAGCATGAAAAGATGCACACAAGCTTGACACATAAGAGATTTATTTTAAGTCCCAAATCAAAATATTATTAGATGAAGGAGAATACCTGGGATCCTTGCAACGCGCTTAGTAGATTTTACTTGATTTTTAGCAATTTTTGTTGAGCTTTTCCATGCAAGCAAGTGACGAACTCTCCAACAAGCAAACAAGCAAACAAGATATGCAAAATATATTCAACTTATGAAAACCATAGGGTTAGCTCTAAAACTCAATTATTATCAGTAATAATAACCAGCAATCAACCCAAATGACAACTCATATCATTCATTGAACCATGTAAAAAAAATAAGTGCATTCCCATCACAAAACTTTATTTTTTTTTTGCTGCATTTGACCTAGTCAACAAGATCTAATTTTTTTGATATGATTTTGGCCACAAAAATAGAAATTCAGAATAGAGACCCCTACTAAAAAACAGAGAGCTTTCCAAAAATGCAAAAATTTTAGAAAAACCTCTTCATTTGTGCCCTAGAGACCCATTTTATCAATACAGACCAGTTTTTGTAAATTGACTATTTGAGCTATGATATCATGTCCAAATTTAAAACACAAAGAATGGACCCCCTATATAATTTAAAGAGCTTTCCGAAAATATAAAAATTTTCAAAAAATATGATGATTTACGTCAGATATTAATTTTTTCCGGAATTTCAAGAAAAAATTATTAAAAATTCAAAACATCTCAGAAAATTCTAAATTTTTTACTGTAGCTTCCATGACATATCACCAACCTTTAAAAAAAATTTCAGATCAAAATTCCAAGCCGTTTGGGAGATAAAATTAAATATTTGAAACTTTGGGGTTTTAGCTCCAAAAAAATCAAAACCAGCATGCAAAGGTGGGTTGCCCCACGGTGGGCGCCAGAAATGTGTGTGTGAAAATTATACCTGATCTGTAGACACAACACTCAGTAAAACATTAGAGGTTAGCTATAATCAAAATCGTGCAAAATTGAAAGCTATCTAACCAAGAGATTTACTGCCTTCTAATAGGTGCGAGATTAATGTTCTCAGATTGTAATCGAGATCAGTGACCTAGACGACACCTAAATGAAGGATTTGAATGCAAAAGATGGATATGAAATTGAATGCAATTAATCTATATTTTTGATATTTTCTATGCAATAAAAATGAAAACTTGATATGAATCTATGCTAATATGAAAAACTTGATATGAAATGAATGCTAAATGATCTAACAATGAAGATTCTAACAATGATATGAAAACTATGAATGCAAAAATAAGATTGATCTCACAAAGATGTCGATTCACAAGAGCTTTGATTCTTCAATTCCAATTCTCCAGCGTGATTGTGCAAAATATGAGATGATTTGTGAAGAGCTAAAGCCTTAATTTATAGAAATCTAGGGCTTTGGAGGTGCATGAATAAAAGCCATAAATCACTCAAATTAACTCATCTTGATTTTTGAGTTATCTGATCATAAAAGATAGTTAATTCTCAAAATCATGCAAAAACATGCAAAAATAGCTTTTTAACTCAAATTAGAGTTTAGATCAGCTTTTTGAACTCCAAAAGGATGTTGAGTTCCAAAAAGTCAATAACTTGCATTGATTTTCTGATTTGGAGTTTAACTGTTTCTTTTGAATATGCATAATAATTAAGAATTAAAAAAAAGTGATTTATCCTCAACTCAACTGATTTTTGAAAATAAATAATTAATTTATGGGTTAATTAACTATTTTACCAAACTTTTATTAAAAATTATATTATTAAATAATGACAACATGCTTTAATTAATTAAATAAGAATTTAATCAATTAAAGATAGGAATTTTGATTTATTGTCAAAATTAAATAATACAATTAATAATAGATAGAATTAAATTTAATTACACAATTAAGTGGCAAATATTAAATCTAATTAATTAAATATGAAAATATTCAATTAATTAAATTTTTAGGATAAATGTGATTTATCGCCAAATAATCATTAAATTAAAGATAATTAAGATAATTAGGAATATTACTAGGAATATTCCCCGATGCAAAATTTAAGATAATCAATTATGATTCGATGATGTTTAGATGTGCCTTAGGTTAGGACTTTGATGTCGATTTCATTCGAATTGAAGATGTAGGAGATTAATGAACTTATAGCCCATTTTTGGGGTATTACAGGAAGCACCAGTCGTCAAAAGGCTAAATGTAAGAGGAAGCTGATAGATGATGAAATTCAGGCATATAGGGAAAAAGATAAGGAAAATCACCGAAGAAAGAGAGAAGGTATGTTAACCATTAATCAAGGTGACCCCGTAAATGTAGTTGTAAGTGAAGAGGATGTTCAATTTGAAAATGCACAGATGGAGATTGAAAATGTAGACTTTGGGAATGAAAATGTTGCACAAGAATGACATGAATGTTATACATCTCCAAATTATATGTGAAATGAAGTCCCTTTTAATAAAGATAATCAATCTTCAAATTTGAGGCTTTCAAAAACACCTAAATGGTTAATTGAAATTGAGGAGAACATTATGAATAATTGGGAAGGAAAGAGGTCACATAGAACCGTTAGGTTGTGGGCTTCAAGACTTTATGATCAATTTTTTCAAAACAAGACATTGGTTGAGAAATGTCAAATTTTTGTGCAGTTGTTAAAGATGCAAAAGATGAGACTTGTGCTTGTGAAATTGAAGATTCGTGTGAACAAAAAAATGGAGAGAAATACCATTGTTGTGAAAAATCTTTTCAATGCTCTCAATAACATTGGGAAGACTAGTAGAGAAAAAGACAAGAGAGTTGCTCGGAGGGTTATTACAACCTCCTTAGTAAGTCATCAATTGAGAAAGGCTCATTTGATGAGACAAACTTGTGTTGACTTCAATATAGACTGTAAAACTTTGGGTAGAGCACTTACAAGAAGAGAAAGACTTGATGATCCACTTCAAATTGATACATGGGCTTATGGTGGGAGACTTCCACGTTTCGATAAGAAGCTAACAGACGTTGTCAAGGATGAAATTCAACAATTTTGGGATGCTAACTCAAGAGTGTCACCAAATGTGAAGGATGTCTTGAAGTTGAGAGTTGGCAATCGAGACCGCACTCCACATCCTAAACATTATGTGGAGGTAAGTCAAACAATGTTGTATAAAAAATTTTGTGAGACACATCCAACATTGAAAATATCACAAAGGTCTTTTGAATCCGTGAAGGCATTTTATTGTGTACCCCTTAAGATTCAAAATACATGTTGTTGCAAATATCATGTTGAGTTTTCAATGCATCATGAATTATTACGGTCCATTCATTCTAAATTGCATACTAATGAAATGCTAGAGGATTGTGGTGCAAGTGGTCTTCCCAAATCATCAAGAGACTTGCTAGATCAATTTTTATGTCATAGAGATGATGGTTGTTTATTTTATAAAAAAAATTGCTTAAATGCCAAGTGCTCAGAATGTGGTGGCTTGTCCAAGTTTTGAACATGTTTTAATGAGGGTTTGGAACACAATTTTGGAAAGACACTCATCCAAAAAAAGGTATATGAAATAGTGAAATATACATTGAAGAGTGGAGGTGAAGGCTCTAGATGTGAGTTAGTTGCAAAAGAATACAATGTTGCTGATTTTATCTCAAATTTCAAGAAAAATCTTTTTTACAAGTATGCAAGGCATAGTCATAGGTCTCAATCATTGGATCAACAATTCAGGACATGTAAGGACACTTTCCCCATTGGAACTAATATATCCATTGTAGACTTTGCGGAGAACTATACATTGCAGCCCCAAAATGAGACTCAAGCTCAATATTACAATTCGATTCAGGTTGCTATTTTTGTACACATCACATATAGACATTCCCCTGATAGCACAAAAGATGAGTGAAAGATAATCAAAGAGTACCATTTTTATATGAGCGATGACAGGTCTCACTCTCATGAGTTTGTTCAACATTGTTTCTAGAACTATTTTGACTTCTTGCAGGAAAATGGTATTGCTATGGATAGGCATCTCATTTGGTCAGATAATTGCACTGGTCAATTTAAGAATGCCAGAATGTTTTATTGGTTGTGTAGAATGCATGTGGAGAGAGGTCTACCTCATATTTGGAGTTTTTTTGAGTCAGGGCATGGGAAAGGGGAGCATGATGGAGTAGGCACGTGTGTCAAGAGAGCTCTAGTTAAGGAGCAATTGAGGATTTCAGGTGCTATACTTCTTGATGCTCATTCTATTGTTGATTGGTGTACTTTAGGATTGTCAAAGGGGGGGACTCTTGATTCTACAGTGCGTAGATTCTTTTGGTTGGTTGAGGACGGAACTATAGGAGATATATTGGGTTGTCAAACAGTGAAAGACTCTTAAAAAATGCATTCATTCTGAAGCTCCAATAGTAGTACATGGACAATTTGGACACGAGAGTTGGCTTGTTTTTTCCCCATGTGTTTTCAGTATGATTGGGATCATTGTGAGTCAAGTGAGTGGGTGGATACATGGGTTCCATAGTATCTGACTCCTTTATCTTTGACACTCTCTATAAGAAATGATGACATGGACACTTCAATTGACTATGACCATCTTTCAGATCTTTTGAAGCCAGGAGATTTTTTTGCATTGGTTGCACCGCAGGGGAATGATGAGAGGTCAGATTATTGGTTAGCACATTGTGTACAAGGTAAACAAAAGCTTGTACAAGTGATGACAAATGGTGATGGGTTCACATATCCTACTGGTTTAGTTGTTGTTGCGGGAACATGGCTGCGAACATACATGATTAGAAAGAATGGAGTTCCCGCATTTGAAGACTATGAGAAGCACAAAACTATTCTTATGTATTCACACCTTGTTATAGCAACAAATGTCAAGTTTTCAAAGCATCAAGGAAGACCAAAGATAAAAGAACTTTGGACTATTACTACTACTGATCATGAAGCACTATTGGAGACTGTGAAGCAAAGAGATGACCCTTCAGGAACACTTGACTAGGTAATAAGTTAACTTAGTGCATTATTTTCTAAGTTTGTTAAGCTTAATTTCAATACATTAATTTGACCTTTCTTAGATTGTATTTTGAGTCAATAAACTTGGTTTTGTATGTGGAATGTAACTTGTGTAGGAGCACCTATGAAGACGCCTATGGTCACCATGGATCCAATTAGAGATAGAAGGACAAAAGGATCCTTAATGGTCAATTGAGATCTTTTGAAGCCTATAATGGCAATTTGTAACAATCAATTTGATTTAAAAGTTAAATGTCCTAAAACTCTTCATAAGGACTTATGACCAAAATCATGTATGGGTGGCCAATAGTGCTAAGAAGAGATCTTACATGTCATATACTTATGTTATTTGCATGGTTTGAATTCTTACATGTTTGATTGTTGTTTGTAATACTTTAAGGATATTATTTTTTATCAAATTTAACAAGCTTAATCATGATTAATTTCACAGTTCAAATTTCAAACATACCACTAAC
Organism: Chamaecyparis obtusa; assembly: GCA_027943335.1. Lineage (NCBI taxonomy): Eukaryota > Viridiplantae > Streptophyta > Pinopsida > Cupressales > Cupressaceae > Chamaecyparis > Chamaecyparis obtusa. The sequence goes on from BSBK01003901.1 coordinate 608,716, forward strand.
AGTCAATTGAAAGTGGCTTGTATCTCAGACCTCATAAGAGGTATTGACAAACTATTAGGTGCTACGGGATCATGTTTTCAAGATCTACAATAACCTCTCTCAGTTTTGGGCAATTCGACTTTGTTTGTATTTGGAAAGGCAATCTCAGTCGATGCCAAAACTTGCAGTGAGGGTCAATTGAAAGTGGCTCAGCAGCGTATCTTTCAAACTGTCTGACCTGGCATTGAACCGTCTGCTCCATTGTCTCCGGTTGACTAGGTAAACACTAGTGACAACCCCATTCTACCCACAGAGTCACGAAAATGCTCGCGACCACGCTCGACCCAAGTGACCCCAAGGTGCACTAAGCATGATTGGGAAGCGATCTTCTGGAGCTTGTATCTCAGACCTCATGAGATCTATCGACAAACTGTCAGGTGCTATGGGATCATGTTTTTGAGGTCTACAATAACCTCTCTTGGTTTTGGGTGATTTGACTTCATTTGCATTTGGCAAGGTGATCTCAGTCGATGCCAAAACTTGCAATGAGGGTCAATTGAAAGTGGCTCAGCAATGTATCTTTCAAACCATCTGACCTGGCATCAAACCATCTGCTCCATCAGCTCTAGTTGGCCGGGTAAACACCAGTGACAACCCCATTATACCCATAGAGTCATGAAAACACTCGCGACCACGCTCGACCCAAGTGACCCCAAGGTGCACTAAGTACGATTGGGCAGTGATCTTCTGGGGCTTGTATCTCAGACCTCATGAGAGCTATCAAAAAAATATTAGGTGCTACAGGATCATGTTTTCAAGGTCTACAAAAACCTCTCTCAGTTTTGGGTGATTGACTTCATTTGCATTTGGCAAGGTGATCTCAGTCGATGCCAAAACTTGCAGTGAGGATCAGTTGAAAGTGGCTCAGCAACATATCTTTCAAATCATCCAACTTGGCATCAAACCATCTGCTCCATTGGCTCCAATTGGCCAGGTAAACACCAGTGACAACTCCATTCTACCCACAGAGTCAAGAAAACACTCGCAACCACGCTCGACCCAAGTGACCCCAAGGTGCACTAAGTATGATTGGGCAGTGATCTTCTGGGGCTTGTATCTCAGACCTCATGAGAGCTATCAACAAACTATCAGGTGCTACGGGATCATGTTTTTGAGGTCTACAATAACCTCTCTCAGTTTTGGGTGATTCGACTTCATTTGCATTTGGCAAGGCGATCTCAGTCGATGCCAAAACTTGCAGTGAGGGTCAGTTGAAAGTGGCTCAGTAGCGTATCTTTCAAACCATCCAACCTAGCATCAAATCATCTACTCCATCAGCTCTGATTGGCCAGGTAAATGCCAGTGACAACCACATTCTACCCAAGTGACCCCAAGGTGCACTAAGCATGATTGGGTAGTGATCTTTTGGGGCTCATATCTCGAACCTCATGAGAGATATCAACAAAATATCAAGTGCTACAGGATCATGCTTTTGCAGTCTACAATAACCTCTCTTAGTTTTGGGTGATTCGACTTCGTTTGCATTTGGCAAGGCAATCTCAATCGATGCCAAAACTTGTAGTGAGGGTCAGTTGAAAGTGGCTCAGCATTGTATCTTTCAAACCATCTACTCCATCAGCTCCAGTTGCCTAGGTAAATGCTAGTGACAACCCCATTCTACCCATAGAGTCATGAAAATGCTCGCGACCATGCTCGACCCAAGTGACCCCAAGGTGCACTAAGCACGATTGGGCAGCGATCTTTTGGGGCTCGTATCTTAGACCTCGTGAGAGCTATCTAAAAATTTTCAAGTGCTACGAGATTGTGTTTTTGAGGGCTACAATAACCTCTCTCATTTTTGGGTGATTCGACTTCATTTGCATTTGGCAAGGCGATCTTAGTCGATGCCAAAACTTGCAGTGAGGGTTAGTTGAAAGTGGCTCAGTAGTGTATCTTAGAAAACATCTGACTTGGCATCAAACCATCTGCTCCATCCACTCTAGTTGGCTGGGTAAACACCACTAACAACCCCATACTACCCACAGAGTCACAAAAATACTCCCGACCACGCTCGACCCAAGTGACCCCAAGGTGCACTAAGCACGATTGGGCAGTGATCTTCTGGGGCTTGTATCTTAGACCTCATGAGAGCTATCGACAAACTATCAGGTGCTACAAGATCATGTTTTCAAGGTCTACAATAACCTCTCTCAATTTTGGGCGATTAGACTTTGTTTACATTTGGCAAGGCGATCTCAGTCGATGCCAAAACTTGCAGTAAGGGTCAATTGAAAGTGGCTCAGCAACGTATCTTTCAAACCATCTGACCTGGCATCGAACCGTCTACTCCATCAGCTCTAGTTGGCTAGGTAAACACTAGTGACAACCCCATTCTACCCACAGAGTCACGGAAATGCTCGCGACCACGCTCGACCCAAGTGACCTCAAGGTGCACTAAGCATGATTGGGCAGTGATCTTCTGGGGCTCATATCTCAGACCTCGTGAGAGCTATCACCAAACTATTAGGTGCTATAAGATCATGTTTTCAAGGTCTATAATAAACTCTCTCAATTTTTGGTGATTCGATTTCGTTTGCATTTGGCAAGGTGATCTCAGTCGATGCCAAAACTTGCAGTGAGGGTCAGTTGAAAGTGGCTCAGCAGCGTATCTTTCAAACTGTCTGACCTGGAATCATACCATCTACTCCATTAGCTCCGGTTGGCCAATTAAATGCCAGTGACAACCCCATTCTACCCACAGAGTCATGAAAACGCTCGCGACCACGCTCGACCCAAGTGACCCCAAGGTGCACCAAGCACGATTGGGCAGCGATCTTCTGGGGCTCATATCTCAGACCTCATGAGAGCTATCAACAAACTATCAGGTGGTATAGGATTTTGTTTTTGAGGTCTACAATAACCTCTCTCAATTTTTGGTGATTCGACTTCATTTGCATTTGGCAAGGCGATCTTAGTCGATGCCAAAACTTGCAGTGAGGGTCAGTTGAAAGTGGCTCAGCAGCGTATCTTTCAAACCGTCCAACCTAGCATCTAACCATTTGCTCCATCAGCTTTGGTTGGCTGGGTAAATACTAGTGACAACCCCATTCTACCCACAGAGTCACGAAAATGCTCGCAACCATGCTCGACCCAAGTGACCCCAAGGTGCACTAAGCATGATTGGGCAGCGATCTTCTGGGGCTCGTATCTCAGACCTCGTGAGAGCTATTGACAAACTGGTAGGTGCTATGGGATCATGTTTTTGAGGTCTACAATAACCTCTCTCAATTTTGGGTAATTCAAATTCGTTTGCATTTGGCAAGGTGATCTTAGTCGATGCCAAAACTTGCAGTGAGGGTCAGTTGAAAGTGGCTCAGGATCGTATCTTTCAAACCGTCTGACCTGGCATGGAACTATCTACTCCATCAGCTCTGGTTGGCTGGGTAAATGCCAGTGACAACCCCATTCTACCCATAGAGTCATGGAAATGCTCGCGACCACGCTCGACCCAAGTGACCCCAAGGTGCACTAAGCACGATTGGGAAACGATCTTTTCGGTTGTTGGATTCATAGAGGACTGGGACTATATCAGTGGGAAACTCAAGAGTGATTTTCAATACCAAGTTGATGATGCCTTCATGATGCATGATAATGTAGTTCTTTGTGTTGACATCAGTCATGATTCAGAGATGTTGGCTTCAGGTTCACAGGGTGGGAAAATTGAGGAGGACGTGCTCGCAATTGAATCCCAAAATACATATGTATGATGGCTTTGAAAGAATATTTATTGGTGTCACTTGCATGAAGCGGTATGTTTGTTGAGAGCCAAAAAAGACATGCTCTAGTTATAGCACCAAGCGTCCAATCAAAACACAGACGCATTAACACTTGTGTTGCAATAAGATCCAGATGGCACTATTCAGTAAATTAGTCCCTTCACGTCTATCTCATGTTTATGAATAGATGTTTGTAAGCCTTTATTGCTTTCAGGTTAAAAGCATTATCATTTATAGTTTAGTTGATTCATTGTAAATCTTGCACGGGGAGTTGTACTCAGATAATTCAAAGGGCGCTTACGCTTCTCAATAGCGAAGTGACCCAACTGTTGGTGTTGGTTGAGTCTTTTTGTTTGGGCTTTAAAGGTCATTTTGTAAGCATTTCTTTTGAAGACAAATCTGTTCACCAACAAGAAGTTAAACCTCAAACATAATAAGCTCCATGAACAGGGTATTCCAGAGTAAAGAAAAACAAATGTAACTTCAACAAGATATAATTTAAATCATAATGATAATCATAGTCAAGATATAACTTCACCATTCAATTCCACAAACATGAATAATAAATATGTATATACAAAAGATGACGCAAATATAACATATAAATGAATATGTTCTATATATGTATCAAATGTATCAAAAGGATGTCCATATACAAATATGGCACATGCCATTTCAACATGTCTACAAAATAAATGTTTTAAGGTGTACAATGTGGCATATATGCCATCTCAAAATGTGCCAAGTGTCATCTCTAAATGACCACAAAACTAAAACTGCATCCTATGTTGTAGGGGGATCATCAAAATGTAGCCTCTTTGAAGAAGTGTTGGGCTCTGATTGATCCTGCATAAAAAATGAGTTCAAACCAAAGTTAGATTGCTTACTTTATATGATTTGTACATATATATATATATATATATATATATATATATATATATATATATATATATATATATATATATATATATATATATATATATATATATATATATATATATATATATATATATATATATATATATATATATATATATATATATATTTCATAATTTTCAAACACTAATTTAATTAAAATTATAACTAAATACAAATAAATTTGTACCTGGTCTCTCGATCGCCTACCACGATCAGGTGTCCTAACATAAGTCTTGGGTAGCGAAGGGACCATGCCAACAATACCAACTCTGACCTATAAATATATATTTGCAATAATGAGATTAGTAGACTGGTACAACATAGAGTAATAAATCTACAAAATAGGATGATAGCATAATAAAATTACAAATTGATTGAACTAAAATTAAAACTTACATCTGGTGATCCCTCCTCTGGAATAGCGGGTTGGGTCAACAAAGAAACAAAAGATTCTCGTGGGACCTCCCTCACAGTCGGAGTAACCTATGAGAGTAAAAAGATTGTCAATTATATATCAATGTACTTCATCATAGCAACCCTAGTTACAAAATACAAATAACAATATGTAAAAGTCTACGTACAATCGGGCTATCACTCCGAATCGAGACACCTGTAACCCTACGCTGCCGAACCGGTGTTGGGACATCATCAATAGCCACACCCTATACAATAAAGTGCAAGTAAAATATTTATTACTACACACAAGTGGCATACATATGCATGCATAATTAATCTTAAACAATTAACTACCTTTCCTTTTTCGACACCTGATGAAGGAACCTGCTCATGCCCCCCATTGACGTTGGCTATAGCCTGCAAGAACACAATAAGATGACAATATATATTAGTAAATGTATGAATTTTATTGCTCTAATTGATAGAGATTTAAGCATGTACACCAAATGATATAAAAAAAAACTAATGGGTTCATAATTTATAATATACCGTATAGTCATCAAGGCCAAATAAAATGGCCGCAAGTGTGGACTCATCCACCTGTCTCACCTCCTCCTATGTCATCGACTGAACATAAATGGAAAAATATATATACATAAGTGCATGCAATCATTAAAACTAATCTAAATAAATAAATTATTTTTAAATTAAATAAGTCATGTTACAAATTTATTTATAATGTTTACTCTTACCGTATCAACAGGAGTCAATGGCTCTACGTGCACCTCCTGAGCACTCTCATGAGATGTAGATGCTCCATAAGGTGTTGAAGCCTTTGCAGTAGCCTCTCCTGTATCTCCCTCATCAATATCATGAAACTGATATATATCAGAATCAGTAAGCAGTTCACAGCACATATGCTTGCACATAATGCATGTATGGGGCTCGTATACATGTGAACTCTGATGAGATGTCGATGTGCCAGCAGCATCCACAGGAGGCAACGCTGACCTAGTTTGTGTGATCAACTAATCACTTAGTAAATGAATTTCCCTAATAGTCTGTTCAGCAACCTCTCTAATGATATCAGGATGCTGCACTGAAGGAGGGGGTGCAACATCAATTGGGGGGACAAAGGTAGTGGCATTTTGATGCTGGGAAGATGGCCTAGTCTGAGGAGCTCCTCTGCCTACGCCCATGTTGGGCCTCATACTCCAATAATCAACATGTTGACCAAGCACAAACTCAGCATACAATTTTTTAAGGAAATAAAATGGGACCTCCAAATTGCTATGTGTTGGTTTATCTAAAACCATCCACCAGTGATCCCAAAAGTTTGTGCACATTGCTTCATTTGTGCACCATTTTATTGATAATTTGGGCTTTTTGGGGTCAACTGGTATTCTGGTTTTAGGATCGACAAAAAGGGCAGCTATATCTTCCTTAGTTATATTAAGGGCTGCAATCCCATCATGGTCAAGCCCGTCATCAAATTGGTCGTGCATATCATCACACCAATGAAGAGTAGCATTATGTTGCTGTGTGAGTGTGTCAATATTTCCAACAATTGTATTTAGTGTGGTAAGCATGGGAGCTAATGTAGGTATATTTTGATACGTGTTTTGGAAACCTCGTATTGTGTTCAAATTTTCTTCTATCAAATCTTGTAAAGATTTAGGGTTTAGATATGGGGGATTGTTTTCGGGATTGTTATTTGGAGCGTTATTTTCTTCATTATTGTCAGCCATGCCTGATTAAATAAAAAACAAATCTAAGTTTCAAATATTATTACAAATATAAATACAAAATCCTATTTTAAAAAAAAACACTACATTTACAATGAAAATGAAATAAATTAATAAAAATATACAATTAACTACTTACCAAATATGCTTTAAGTCAAATATGACGTTTTGAATATCAGGTATCCGAAAATATATTGGGTATCAGAAAACCACAGCTAGAAAATGATAAAATCGTGCTAGGAAATGAAGAATAGGGCTCGCGGGTGCGGGATATATGCCACAGTTATCGGGTACCCGATATTTTTGGGTACCTGATTAGGAATGTGCTTTGGTGGCAGGCTTGCCCAGGTGTACTGACACCCAGGCCTACTAAAAAGTCAACAAGTGCTTTCATGCACTTTTGGACAAGTGAAAAGTGAATATTTTTCACATCGCCACTTTTTGGCCCCTCATCTTCTTGCACATACCCAAGATAGTATGAAAAGTAATCAGATCTCTTTTTGTTTGCATAGATATAAATGTATACATAGACTTAGTCATTAATCATTTTCTTAATACTTACATAAACAAGAATGTAAAAAAAATGACATGCTTTTAGGCATAACAACAAATAGAATTTAAAGCTACTGCAGTATAAAAGAAGATGCAGATTTACATTAGCATATATATTAAAACAAATATCAAAGTCTTTTGAAAAATATGAATTACACATTTAAATGAAACTGCAGATTTAAATTTTATAAGGCCAATAATTAGCCACCACATGTCTATAAATGGAAAGAAAATAAGGGAGACAACTAACCTTTACTGATTTAGTTAGAAACAGAACTTGTAAATGTGCCCCTCTAATTTTATAAGAAGATTTCTATGATATTATACATGTTCAATTTGACATTTCATACAGATAAGGGAATGCAGAGAAGATAACTCTTACTCATCTACTATTCTATTGTTTTACATAGAAGGTGTCTATTATTATTCAATATTTCAAGAGTCTTTTTTTTGTTTCAATCTCAAAGCTTTTACATAACATTTCATAACACATTTATTCTATAATTTTTTTCTTTTTTTTCACAACTAAATCTTCCACTTCAAGAGCTCCAAGCAAGTCCATAATTTGCAAAAATAAGACATTGAAAAGACCATGGGATGCTCACCTCCCAACCTAAGTCTTTACAAGACCACCCCCGAGCTAGGGGAACCAAACATAGGTAGGATACACACAAGCAAATAGAATGAGAAAATAAAAAATTCAACACATACACAAAATAAAACTCCCATCCATGGCTTACACAATGGACCACATATTGTCCCATAAATTTGGGGTGAAGTGGACTGAAACCCTATGGAGAGAAAACGCATTCCAAAAATAAAAAAAATCCTCCTCATAGCTTTGCAACAACTTTTCCAATCACACTTGGAAAGCTCATACCAAAAGAAAATTAGAACAAGCCTTCACATGGCTTTACAAAGACCTTCTCCACCACTTCCCAAATGCACAAGAAATCCCTTCTGACCCCCAAGGCATAAAGCCAAAGAACTCCTTATGGCCCCCAAAACAAAGAACATAAATGGTTTCATGGAGCCCATACTTCCATGATTTATCCCTCTCCTCCCCGAGGAGAGACTCTAAATCCATGGGCTATCCTAAAAACTTCACTCCCAAGGCTACTCTTCCCTCCAAGGGTGAGTGTGGCCTTGAGACTCCCAAATCAACAAAATAATATAAAGGGAAGATCACAATGCTTCATAACAATAATTAAAATGATTTACACAAAATCAAAATACAAAATTTACTAAAAAACATATCTACTAAGTGAGAACAACAAGCCTTACATACCACAAAGAACATGAAGAACTCTACAACATAAAAAAAAAAAAAAACCACCATATTTCTTTCATACCAAAAGAAACAAAAGAAATTTCAAGATGGAGCCACCAACCTAAGTCCAAAGAAAAAATGGAAAGTGTTGGAGATGAGATCCCTTTTGTCCAAGCTTCTCCTCCTCTCCCAGCTCCTCCCAAACTAGTCTAGTCTCTCAGTTAGAGAGTGGGTGTTCAAAATCTCCAAAATGAAGAGTCCCCACTAAAAAGGCCTCCACACAACTTCCCACAAACACCTAGGGATAAGGTTTCCTTTTCATTGGGTGGTCTTCCCTAAGGCCCTTAAAAGATTTCTAGAAAAGACCTCTTACAAGGGTTTTCCCAAAAGGTGGGAAAAGGACTATCATTCTAGTGGATGGTGTTCTTACCAAGGTCTAGTTTAAAAAGTTGATTTTCGGCCATCTAGGGAATCTAACTTTTAGATGGGTCTTTCGGTTAACTATGGGTTATCCTATGGTTAAAAATGATCCTTACCCATAGGTATATCAAGTGGGATACCTAAAAATGGCCTAAACACACCCCTAGGCACCTTTTCAACCTCCCAAAAACTCATGAAAAGTTCAAATTCGAAAATCTATGACAAGACATCTCCTCAAGCTCCCTAACCAAGGGATTCACATGGGGATCCTAAAGGGTACTATCCTAGGTTGATGGGCATCCAATCCTCAAGTGGACATGTCATGGCCACAAGTATACATACAAGTGTCGAGTGACACAACATAAATTATACATCACAAGCCATGTGGCATATCCACTAGAGCACTTACATAACAATTTACAAAATAAAAATCAAATTGAAAACATCACAAGCTCATTACATTTATGAAATAAATATAACACAACAAGGTTTTTTCTTTCCTTAGACGCAACCTTGGCTTGAATTGAATTCACATTGGCCTATGTTTTGATCCCCGATAATAGTACCATGGTCTATTTCCCTGCACACTAAATCCAACATCAGTAGTCCAAGTAATATAAATCCATATCGTATATGAATCAATTATAAACAAATTAACAAATAATTTTCACATCACATTATCAATTGAAATTCTTTTATACATAAACTTTAACTTTTCCCATTCGTGATACATATATATACACACATGTAATTAAGAAGTTTACTTTCAGCACTTAATAGGAAACCATAACATCATAATTACATCAAATATCCATTACCTAATAAGTCATATAATTAATTCTCATCATGTCTTCCTAGCATTCATAAAACAAGGTTAACCATAATGCAAGACCATATTAATATCACAAGGTAATAATCATAACATCATAAATTAGTGTGCATCTAATATTTAAAGAATATCAAATAAGTATCTCTCTCAGTAATCCAAGAAATATAATCCTCAATGTATATAAATCAATTATGTTCAACTTACAATTCACTTGCAACATCACCTATTCAATTGAAATTCACTTGCACATAAATTTTATCTTATCTCATTTGTTAAAACACACACACACTTGCACATATATATCTACACATCATGTAATAAGCAATTTTTACTTGCAACACTTAATAGAAAGCCAAAGCATGATAATTACATCAGATATTAATCTCCTAATAAGTTTGATAAATAAATCTCATCATTTCACTGTAGCATTCATAAAACTAGATTATCCATAAGTATAGATCCATATTAGTGTCACAAGGTAGTTGTCAAACATCATAAGGCAGTGCCCATAAAACATATAAAGTGATAAAAATATATGGCAAAAGAGTCTACAACCATAGTGCATTAGAATAAAGTATCGAATAAGAATTTATCAAATGCAAGAACTAAAAATGTTGTGATGGGCTAGGGGTGAGGCCTCACATCCTCCGCCCGTAGGCATGAACTTCCTCTTGGAGTTCATAGCAATCCCACGTGTCCCTAACTTGTTCCAGTCTTTTCCCTCGACAAGATAGTGTCTGGCATGCTAATATGTGATTGGGTTCCCAAGTCAGATGCATGTCTGACTCCACCTTTAAGGTATGCCAATCATATGATATGAGATTCATCAAATAAGTACTTCCTCAAAACTAATACATGAACAGACATCGTGGATGTGTGACAAGCTAGGTGGCAAAGCTAGATGAAGAACGACATGACCTAGCCGCTTAAGAATTTACAAAGGACCCACCCGTCTGGGTGCAAGCTTAGATCCTATTCCATAATGGTCTGGACTCCTTTGGGGCCACATTAACAAAAAAATTCTATCCCCATCCATAAATTGAGATCCTCACTCTTCATGTCTGCATAGTTTTATTGCCTGCCCTGTAATTTCTCAAGACATTGTCTAAAATAAAAAGGTTACCTGCAGCTCTAACTTTTGAACTAACTCAGGACCTAGAGAAACTCTATACTCAATGCAGTCCAACTCAAAGGTGTTCTAAAACACATGATAGGGATGCATGCCTAGCATAGAGTGATGCTCATAATGGTAGGAAAAATCTCCCAAAAGATGGTCCATGACATTCATGCAAAGTGTAAATTCCAACACCTAACTAACCCTCATCGACTGCCTATTTGAATCATGGTGCTAAGTGGGGCTAAAATAAGCTCAGTGCCCAAGGTTGGCTACAATCTCCTCCAAAAGGTGATGCATAGGGGGAATAATGATTAGAAAAGGTCTTACAAGGGATGTCATGAACTCTGAAAAGACCTTTTCAAAGGGGTGGGATAGATATCCTAGATCCTGGGGCTAACTCTACTTCTCATCTAACATCTTGTCTAGTTGCCACTAGCCCGCAACGATCCACAACAAGAGAAACAAAGGAGTCAGTAGAACCTAAAACAAAAGATGATAGAATTAATTCCTCCGAACATACCTGTGGCCTCTCTAACTGTGGCCTGATGCCCTTCCAGGTGGTTAACTTTTTCCACAAAAGCTCTATGTGGATTACCCATATCCTCATCATAGGGCTCTGATGCTATTGTACATTGAATACATATCCGAGGGAAAACTCTAGAAATGTGTCCCATGGAACCACAATTGTAGCAGGGTCTACGTACCTACCTTTGCATGCCCTGAGGTCTGGAATACTGAGGACCTCTTGTCCAAAAGAACCTATTTTGACTGCCTCGAGAAGCCTTCCCCAATCGGGCTTGAGGAATAAAGAGCGTTTGTGCCCTCATATTTCTCTGAGGGTCTGGAGTCTGCCACTACTTGGGTTGAGAGCTTGGTTGACTTTCTGTAGGACTAGGAGGGGGACTCCTAGATTGTTCTCTAACTGAAGTAATATGCCCTTCTCAAATTTGGCACATAACATGCTATGAAACACGAGGCATCCTAACAAGAATGATGTTGACAAGATTTTGTATTGCTGAAATAATTTCACTATCAAAATCTTGAGGAGGTTCAGGGAAAGGATTTTGATTTTCTCTAACATTCTTTGCCTCTAGTTGGTTCTTCTTATGATTTTGGGGGGTACGACTATGACCCCATCCGCGACCGTGAGCTTTCCATGTTATCAGGGGCATCCTACATAAAATAATTGAAGTACATGAGTCATAAATGTAATGTAGTAATCTAGAAAAAGGGGTGTAATAGTGTTGTGATTTATACCAAGTTGTTGATCAGATTTATGAAACCAGATTACAATACCTGGTGTGATACCTGCAGTATTGTAAGATGCAACTCGAAAATTGAGAAGATTAACAATAAGATTGCAAACCAAAATTTTGGTCCATTCTATTAGAATATTAGAGTTTATACAAAACTAATGGATCCCAAGGGTCATCAAAATCCCTTGGAGATGAAATGAAGAGCCATCATAATATTTGTTACAAATAAACTATTCAAACTATAAAAAATTATTAGAAAAACTATATATAAAAATTAGGTCTACTTGGAGAAGGCATAACTTTCTAGTCCTAGCTCCAATTTCCAAACCGTTTGATGCATTGGAAAGGTATTCAAAAGAGCTAGAGTCAAATTTTGGAAATGCCAACTTCTGGGCAGCATACAAGCCTAGAAATGCTCTGAAGACCCTAAAAAATACAGTTTACTAAAATATAGGAAAATTAGAAAGAAAAAAAAAGATTTCAATATTTTCCAAATTTAATGCTGATTAGTTGATCATCTAATTAATTCTAAAGGAATACAATTAAGAGGATTAATGACCATTCATCCACATCCCTTAACCCATATAATAAACACCTAGATTAAACCTATTTTCTTTACTAAGGTTTTTTCCCGAAGGGATGGATGTCTTAGAAATGATAGTAAACGAACTCTCCAAACATAGGATATATATTAATAGAGTTTGAAGATGAGGATCAAGTCTATACTCTTATATTAAAATTTAATAAAAAGGAACTTTGATGTTTAAATAATTCATCAATTTCTAAGAGTACCAAATATTACAATCATATGGGTTAAGTTGTAATGCTATTTTTACGATGGCCAGTATACTGGCCACATATATTGGCCCCATAAAAATAACATTATCAGGTTTTACATTAATGAAATTATTTAATTTAATTAATCTTTTAAATAACCCTTAATTTAAACTTTATTCCACATTAATCTTAATTCAATAAAAACGTAAACTACCAAAGCGACCATGTAGAGGTTTAACTTGATATTCCCCCTAGTGCATCCACAAGTTGGTATAAGTAATAATATTTTACCTTTGTATATATATCTTAATTCTATTGGTTTACTATTATTATTATTATTATTATTATTATTATTATTATTATTATTATTATTATTATTATTATTATTATTATTATTATTATCCTATAGATATTCAGATAATTTAGTTTGGTCTTAATTGTAATAAAAATATATTTTATTACCATCGTTTAACCAATTTGGCTAAGCAAAATACTCTAAACTTTTCCTGACATAACCATTGATTTCATTCATTTTAATGGGAAAATAAAATGCAACTATATTTTATTTTATTTTTAACAAGAAGTAGTTAAATCTCGTTTCATAAGAATGTCTCGACTATGCTAAGGTTTACAACTTCTAATTCCTAACAGAGAATCTAACTACAAAAGTTAACTTGATTAGAAATATAAAATATGTAACATTAAGTTTCATTAATAAATTTATTTGATTATTAATTTGGTTAAGTTTAAAATTTATGTATATTTATTATTGAAATATTCAAATGGATTTGTTCAAAATAAGAAAAATAAAATGTCTACTATATCCTCATGAGGTTATTCTATAAGCAAAGTAAAAATAAAATATGTTTAAGAAGAGACATTCCCACTAAAACATCTCTTCATAAAAATATTAAATAAAAGAAAAGAAAGAAAACTTGTTTCTTTGGACAACCCTAACCCTAATTCGAATTTAGGGTTAGGGCAACCTTATGAGATGGTCAAAGAAATCATTTCTTCCTCCTTTTCATTCCCCTTCTCTCTCTCATGCCCTCTTCAAAACCCAAGCTCTTTTTTTTTGTTTTGTAGGTTTGTTCATGGCAGCCATGGAGAGGAATACATGAGCTTGACCATGGATATATACACATTAATATATATGTAAATATACACTAGTTGTATATATATATATATATATATATATATATATATATATATATATATATATATTTATATATATGTTTTCATGCCAAAAAAACTAGATTCAAACTGTTGTAGACCCAAAATGTTGCTCGTTATGATAGAGATTTGGTCATTTTTTTATATGTTTATAGTTCTGTATATACATTTTTTTCTGTGGCTTTTTGAGTTATATATATATTTTTAAAGAATTTGTAAGAAAAAGAAATTTTTGTGAGGGGGGGAGCCGAAGCTCACCCTACCCCTTCTACCACCATACCAGTGGCCGAAGCTATTGCCTATGGTGGTGCCGCATCCACGGTCGCTACAGTGCTAGTGGCCAAAGCCACTGCCTGTGGTGCCGCATCCGCGACCGCCACAGTGCCAGTGGCCAAAGCCACTGCCTGTGGTAGGGTCATGACTTCCCATGACCCATGTGTTTCCCTATTAAGATTTTCCCTTTGCCATTACCTACCAATTTCTAGTCGGAAAATTTCAAATACGAAAATATCACCAGTCTTTCTGACATCATCAAAAAAGTACAATGAATCTGCTATGTTTAAATGCAAATACTCCTATCACTCGATTTTGGATTTTTTTGCCAATGGTGGATATTTCTTCCGAACTGTTCGAAATGATTATGCCCAGTCTTGCAGATCATAATTATTTCAGGCATTTTAGGCTTTGAAGGATCTGGAAGGACATCTCATTAATGTGGGCTACATGTTTCATCTGCAATGCTCCTTTTGCCTTTTCTATAGACCACATAATCACGTACTTCATCATTTCTTTGATACATGCTTTGTCCACTCTTTCACACGTATTTCACACTCTCAGTAAGCGAGCAAAACCAGACTTTAATGTTAGATTGTAGAAATGGGATAGAGGTTTCCCTTTCGAAGGATATCGCTTAACTAGAGGATGTACAGAACTGATTCATTCTAGAGAGGTGGTCCCATGTTAAATTTGTTTTTTTGTTGTATTAGTTTTTTTTTAAAAATTGTCACGAAAAAATGAGGGATAGCTTTTTATTGCAGGGGGGGCATGACCACTATGGCAGGTCATGGCCGACTACACCTCCATTCCTAGCGTCTGTCCATAACCCGCGCATGGCCATTTTTTTTTGTAACATTTTTATGTAATTGCGCAGTGGAAAAGATTGGTGGAAAACACGTATTGGTGTGAGCATAGACGACTGCAGGTTAGAATAAATATTAATCAATGACTTGGCATGAAAGTGCATTACTTATTATCGCTAGAAGTGATTCAGGCATGTTATTGAGATAGAATGATGACATTGAGTCAATACATGTTTCTTGGTGAGCTATCCCTTAGACCGGAATCAAACCTTTAAACCTACTTTCTCACATTTCTTTTCTTTTGTTTTCTTATCTACTCTATACTCTTTATCTTATGGTTTGCAATGAAGCATAAAATGTGAAGCTTGAATTTGATCTTTTATATACTTGTGGCAATATGTTATGTGAAGAAAAATATGTAAAACAAGGGTACTATCCCTTGATATTTGTGTCATTATGTTATGTGAAGAAAAATATGTTATGTGGGAGATACATATTATGAGAGTAATAAATTATATTTATATTTTTGAAAACATACTATGTAAGGGGAAAGTATCTTATGTGTGAGGGAATTCTCTCCCAGGTACCTTATACTTTGTGGTTGTGTGAATCAAAGTTCAAATAATTCATTTTTATCTATTTTTTTTTATGCAAGCTGCTTATGTGGTTTAATGATCAACAAACATTGGGGGTAAGGTTCCAATGTTGAAACTTGGCTCTGATACCAGATGTCGTGCCCACAAAATCTGCCTCTAAAAGCTACTCATTTTTTTTTAAAGAAAAGGTGAAATTAATAAATGTGCCCAAAGGCTTATCTAACCTAAGAAAGAAAATACATGCATTTTTCCTATTCCTATTACAACATTTAAAAAGATAGTATGAAAAGTAATCAGATCTCTTTTTGTTTGCATAGATATAAATGTATACACAGACTTAGTCATTAATCATTTTCTTAATACTTACATAAACAAGAATGTAAAAAAAATGACATGCTTTTAGGCATAACAACAAATAGAATTTAAAGCTACTGCAGTATAAAAGAAGATGCAAATTTACATTAGGCTATATATTAAAACAAATATCAAAGTCTTTTCAAAAATATGAATTACCCATTTAAATGAAAGTGCAGATTTAAATTTTATAAGGCCAATAGTTAGCGAACACATGTTTGTAAATGGAAAGAAAATAAGGGAGACAACTAACCTTTACTGATTTAGTTAGAAACAAAACTTGTAAATGTTCCCCTCTAATTTTATAAGTAGATTTCTATGATATTATACATGTTCAATTTGACATTTCATACAGATAAGGGAATGCAGAGAAGATAACTCTTACTCATCTACTATTCTATTGTTTTACATAGAAGGTGTTTATTATTATTCAATCGTTCAAGAGTCTTTTTTTTGTTTTAATCTCAAAGCTTTTACATAACATTTCATAACACATTTATTCTATAATTTTTTTCTTTTTTTTCACAACTAAATCTTCCACTTCAAGAGCTCCAAGCAAGTCCATAATCTGCAAAAATAAGACATCAACAAGACCATGGGATGCTCACCTCCCAACTTAGGTCTTTACAAGATCACCCCCGAGCTAGGGGAACCAAACATGTGTAGGATACACACAAGTAAACAGAATGAGAAAATCAACAATTCAACACATACACAAAATAAAACTCCCATCCATGGCTTACACAATGGACCACATATTGTCCCATAAATTTGGGGTGAAGTGGACTGAAACCCTATGGAGAGAAATCCCATTCCAAAAATAAAAAAAATCCTCCTCATGGCTTTGCAATAGCTTTTCCAATCACAATTGGAAAGCTCATACCAAAAGAAAATTAGAACAAGCCTTCACATGGCTTTACAAACACCTTCTCCACCACTTCCCAAATGCACAATAAATCCCTTATGACCCCCAAGGCATAAAGCCAAAGAACTCCTTATGGCCCCCAAAACAAAGAACATATATGGTTTCATGGAGCCCATACTTCCATGATTTATCGCTCTCCTCCCCAAGGAGAGACTCTACATCCATGGGCTGTCCTAAAAACTTCACCCCAAAGGATGCTCTTCCCTCCAAGGGTGAGTGTGGCCTTGAGACTCCAAAATCAAAAAAATAATATAAAGGGAAGATCATAATGCTTCACAACAATAATTCAAATGATTTACACAAAATCAAAATACAAAATTTACAAAAAGAACATCTACTAACAAGTGAGAACAACAAGCATTACATACCATAAAGAACATGAAGAACTCTACAACATAAAAAAAAAACCACCATATTTCTCTCATACCAAAAGAAACACAAGAAATTTCAAGATGGAGCCACCAACCTAAGTCCAAAGAAAAAATGGCAAGTGTTGGAGATGAGATCCCTTTCGTTCAAGCTTCTCCTCCTATCCCATCTCCTCCAAAACTAGTCTAGTCTCTCAGTTAGAGAGTGGGTGTTCAAACTCTCCAAAATGAAGAGTACCTACTAAAAAGGCCTCCACACAACTTCCCACAAACACCTAGGGATAAGGTTTCCTTTTCATTGGGTGGTCTTCCCTAAGCCCCTTACAAGCTTTCTAGAAAAGACCTCTTACAAGGGTTTGCCCAAAAGGTGGGAAAAGGACTATCATTCTAATGGATGGTGTTCTTACCAAGGTCTAGTTTAAAAAGTTGATTTTCGGCCATCTAAGGAATCCAATTTTTAGATGGGTCTTTTGGTCAACTATGGGTTATCGTATGGTTGAAAATGACCCTTACCCATAGGTATATGAAGTGGGATAGCTAAAAATGGCCTAAACACACCCCTAGGCACCTTTTCAACCTCCCAAAAACTCATGACAAGTTCAAATTCGAAAATCTATGACAAGACATCTCCTCAAGCTCCCTAACCAAGGGATTCACATGGGGATCCTAAAGGGTACTATCCTAGGTTGATGGGCATCCAATCCTCAAGTGGACATGTCATGGCCACAAGTACACATACACGTGTCAAGTGAAACAACATAAATTACACATCACAAGCTATGTGGCATATCTACTTGAGCACTCACATAACAATTTACAAAATACAAATCAAATTGAAAACATCACAAACTCATTACATTTATGAAATAAATACAACACAACGAGGTTTTTTCTTTCCATAGACACAACCTTGGCTTGAATTGAATTCACATCGGCCTATGTTTGGATCCCTGATAATAGTACCATGGTCTATTTCCCTACACACTAAATCCAACATCAATAGTCCAAGTAATATAAATCCACATCATGTATGAATCAATTATAAACAACTTAACAAATAATTTGCACATCACATTATCAATTGAAATTCTTTCATACATAAACTTTAACTTTTCCCATTCGTGAATACATATATATACACACACATGTAATTAAGAAGTTTACTTTCAACACTTAATAGGAAACCATAACATCATAATTACATCAAATATCCATTACCTAATAAGTCATATAATTAATTCTCATCATGTCTTCCTAGCATTCATAAAACAAGGTTAACCATAATGCAAGACCATAATAATGTCACAAGGTAATAATCATAACATCATAAAGTAGTGTGCATCTAATATTTAAAGAGTTTCAAATAAGTATCTCTCTCAGTAATCCAAGAAATATAATCCTCAACGTATATAAATGAATTATGTTCAACTTACAATTCTCTTGCAACATCACCTATTCAATTGAAATTCATTTGTACATAAATTTTATCTTATCTCATTCATTAAAACACACACACACACACACTCATATCTACACATCATGTAATAAGCAATTTTTACTTGCAACACTTAATAGAAAGCCAAAGCATGATAATTACATCAGATATTAATCTCCTAATAAGTCTTATAAATAAATCTCATCATTTCACCCTAGCATTCATAAAACTAGATTATCCATAAGTACATATCCATATTAGTGTCACAAGGTAGTTGTCAAACATCATAAGGCAGTGTCCATAAAACATATAATGTGATAAAAATATATGGAAAAAGAGTCTAGAACCATAGTGCATCAGAATAAAGTATCGAATAAGAATTTCTCAAATGCAGGAACTGAAAAAGCTGTGATGGGCTAGGGGTGAGGCCTCACAGTTGACCATTCATGTTTGGCATTGCAAAATGAAAACCCAAGGCAAGTACCAAGCCTAATCGGATATCCGAAAAAATATCGCATATCCAATATAATTAGATATTCGATATGTCCCACCCAATTCCAACATTTCAACTTGAATATTTTTTTAATTTTATGATTTAGATTTTTAAGTTATATATTATATTTTTTTCTTATATTAATATTAAATGATAATAGCATTAGTATTATATAAATATTTATATTAGTATTGTATTATATTATGATTATTATTTATTTCTCTATTGTATAATAGTATAATATTAGTATTATATATTTATTAAAATTTTTATATTATATGTTCAATAATACCTAAGGGAGTGTGTGTGTGTGTGAGAGAGAGAGAGAGCCCAATCTCGCTCAATGCCAAAACTTGCACTGAGGGTCAGTTGAAAGTTGCACCACTAGGTTTCTTCAAAATCGTTCATCCTGGAACCAAATGGCATGTTCCATTAGCTTTGGTTGGGTAGGTAAATGCTAGTGACAACCCTGTTTCAACCACTAAGTCACTAGAACGTCTATGACCATGTCAAACCAAAGTGTCCCCAAAGTGCACTAAGCATGATTGGGTAGTAAAATTTTGAGGCCCATATCTCAGACCCCATGATAGGTATCGACAAACTGTGAGATGTTAAAAATTCATGTATCTGAGGCCTACAATATCCTCTCTCCATTATGGGAAATTCAAATTTTTTGAATTTGGCATGCCAATCTCGCTTGATGCCAAAACTTGTGGTGAGGATCAGTTGAAAGTTTCACCACTAGGTTTCTTCCAAACTGTTCATCCTGGCACTGAATGATCTACACCATTAGATCTTGTTGGGCAGGTAAAAACTAGTTACAACCTTGTTTTGAGCATGAAGTTACTAGAACGTTCACGAACATGCCAAACCAAAGTGTCCCCAAGGTGCACTAAACACCGTTGTGTATGTTGCTGAGCATTCTAGTGTGTCAAGAGGAAAAGTAGGACCATTGCTAGGGTAAACCTACCAAACCAGACGTGATGAAAGAATTAGTTTTTGCCCACAATGAACATATGTTTCTTCTCTAAGAGAGATGGGGACATGACCATAAAGGGTCATTGGAAAATGTAAAGAGACCAAGGATGGTCATTTGAATGCATTGTTCTGAGTATATAATCCAAAGGATGAGTATATTTTGTGATGGCTCTATGCTATTGGGGCCCATAGGGATGTGTTAGATCCATTTGGGGGATCTAGAGAGATTTGCAAG
The DNA here is from genome assembly GCA_027943335.1 of Chamaecyparis obtusa. Taxonomy (NCBI): domain Eukaryota; kingdom Viridiplantae; phylum Streptophyta; class Pinopsida; order Cupressales; family Cupressaceae; genus Chamaecyparis; species Chamaecyparis obtusa. Next base: position 629,387 of record BSBK01003901.1, read on the forward strand.
AGTCTTTTTGAACAAGCCCTAGCCTAGAGACCCTAGAAATGAGGGTTTGGTACCTAGAATGATAGGTCATTATTTTCTCAATAACAGTTTGACAAAATCTTGATGTAGAAGCATCATTTCATGAATGTGCTTACTGATTAAAATGGAATGATGTGTCTTTGACATGTATAATAGAGTTCTAACATGATACATTACAGAAGAGTTCATTTGACAAGGTGATCATCAGATTTGTGAAGTGAACTTTGAAGGATTTGCTTCGTTGAGAGCATCAAATACACATGAATACAATGTAGCACATAAATTTTGAATTCACTTAAATGATGAATTACACATGCGATCACACTTAGCACATAAAGCGTACACATGAATTTTCTTAATTTGTGAGGCACACATTTAGCACATAGATTATAAAGCATACACATGAATTCATTTAAGTCATGCACATAGCCCATACACATTAATTTAGGTTATGAAGAATGTACTTGAATATACTTAAGAAATAAATCCTACACATGAGTACATACACACAAGCATATTTACATACTAACAATGAAAAAATGAACACACAATTAACAAATTGGATCAAATATCAAGTTTCATATATATCAAAATGAATAATAACTATGTACATATTTACAAAATAAACATATCTAGATACAATGTGGCATACATCATCTCAAAATATGTCATATGACATCTCAAAATAAGAAGTTCAACTACAAAAGTTTCTAGGACATCCTATTCTCGTGGTGGATCATCAAAATGCAACCTCTTTAATGTACTCTTTGGCTTTGATGGATCCTGCATTCAAACACAAAAGTGAAACCCCGAGTTAGATTACTTAATTTATATGGTTTCTACAAATAAAAATTCAAAATTCAAAATCATAGTCAACAAGAATAAATAAATAAATAAAAACTAAAATTGAACTCTCATGTACCTCGCCTCTCTGTCTCCTCACATGGATAGGAGACCTAATATATGTCCTTGGTAGAGAACAGAAAATGCCACCAATGTTGACTCCAACCTGTATATGTTTGTGAATATGAGATTGATCTGCAAGTTATACTATTTAATGTAAAATTCTTGATAGAAAATATGTGTTTACAAAATAACTAAATTAACATTAAAACTTACCTATGTTAAACTTTCTTCAGGAAATATCGGATGAGTCATCAATGATAAAAACCCTTGGCATTCTACCTCCTTCAAACTAGGGGTGACCTACAAAAGTCAAACAGATACTTCATACAATCATGACTTGATCATATTATATATACTTGATAGTAAAATACACACAAATAACTTTAGAAATATATGTACCATGGATCTATCAATACAAATTGAGATGCATGTGACTCTATCATTGTGAAAGGGTGTCATGACATCATCAAACACATCCCCCTATCAAATAAACCATGTAAATTGAAAATGAGTACACACGATTGACAAGTATACATGATGCAGGAGCATCTTGGGTTCTTAGAAATCCTGTGTCACCAAAAACAAGTTAGAATTTGTTAGGTTTGCTTGGTAACTTCTCTTTGGCTCTCAGTGATGTTTTCCTATTTCCTATAGCGGGGCTTGGTTGTTGCTCGGTTCCTTCATTGAATGAGTTGGTTCAGGCACTACTCAGTTCTTTCGGTTGTCGAGTTATTTCCCAACACTCGGCAGTCTTTCTCACCGAGTGGTTTATTTTGGGTTTCTTTTGAGGTCGTGGAGTTAATGTTGGTATCAATCATTGGGAAGCTTGTGGACCTAGATCTATTTGTTTCTTTGTCCAATGATGGATCTAAAGGTCGACTCATTTCGGTAGCCTCTTGTATAAATAAAGTAGTTGGTTGTAGTTTTAGGAATAGGTTTTTAGGAGATAGAAGATAGATTTGGAAGTGAAATCCTCCCATGTTGGAGGACTGTTATAATTGAAGTTGAATGTAATTAGCCATAACCAAGAATTCCTTACAGCCCAACATGTATCAGGTGATTTGATGAATAATAGATGATCTATTTTCTCTCTCTCTCTCTCTCTCTCTCTCTCTCTCTCTCTCTCTCTCTCTCTTTTCTTCTGTTTGTTATTTCTGCAAGGAGGTTGGTGATTAGGGTATTCCTTTGGCCCCTCTTACAATCATCCCTTATGTTAGCTGGTATCAGAGTGAATTTTGAGATCTAGATCTAAATTTTTGAGTTTAGGTCGAGGGTTCCTTCTTACAAACTGTAGTTGATATATGTTGTGGGGTAGAAGATTGTGATCTAGCCTGCAATTGCAGAGGGTTTCAAGATGGTACGTGGGAGGCGAGATTTAGATCCAGGATTAGTAGACATGCTAAGACAAATTTTTGCTAGGTTTGAAGCTATTGAAATACCCAACACCAAGGAAGATATCTTGAGGATGTTAGTGATGAGGAAACTGATGATGAGCAAGGTGAAGCAAAACTTGCACCTGTGATGGATCAAGTTGAGGAAAGAATTTTCAAGGCATTGACAAACTTGAAGTCTACACCAAATTTCAATCCTCCTAAGTATAGTGGAAAGCTGGATTCAGATGAGTTGATGGATTGGATAACTAAGATGGAAATGTATTTTGAATATGAAAATGTCCCTTAGGAGAAAAAGGTGAAAATTACAAGTACAAAGTTGAAAAATCATGTATCCTTAAGCTGGGAACCTCTATAGTTGGATAGAAAGAGGAAAGGGACAGAAAAAATCAAGGTATGGAACAAGATGGTGAATAAATTGAAAGGTAAGTTTTTACCAGGTGATTATCAAATTAACCTAGTTAGGCAAATGCAAAGTTTGAGATAGAAAGATAGCTCGGTAAAAGATTATACTGAGGAATTCTGTAGATTAGATATCAGATCTTGACATGTTGAGGATGAAGTGAAAAGAATTTCTAGCTACCTAAATAGGTTAAGAGTTTTTATTCAACAAGAAATCAATTTGGTTAAGTTGGAAACCATTGAAGAAGCCTATCAATTTTCCCTAAAAGCCAAGGAGAAATTGAATAAAAGACATGAGAAAAGACAAAGAGGAAGAGGTGGTAGATTCCCTAGGGGAAGAGGTAGATCTTGTGGTGAAAACAATAGATATGATCAAGACAAAACAAATCAGGACAAAGGAAAAATCGAGTGGAAAAGTGAAAGTTCTTCTAGAGGAAAAGGAAGTAACTACCGAGGTGGTTATGGCAGAGGTGGATTATGAGGAACTTGTTAAAATTGTGGAGAAGAACATAGGTCATTTGAGTGTACACATGTAATTAAGAAGGTCAGTAGTAGTAGAAATGCCTTGGTGCAAGAAGATTCACCGAATGAACCTGAGAAGCAAAAGAACTTGATGGTTAGAAGAGCACTTTGGAGCAAAAGTAATAAGGAAGATTCGTTAAGGAAAAATTTGTTCAAGACCTAATGTAGAGTTTTTGATGAAGTATGTAAGGTAATCATTGATAGTGGAAGCTTAGAGAACTTGGCATTTGAGGAAATGGTTGCAAGTTTGCAGTTGGAGAGGTTGAAACACCCGAAGCCATATCAAATCTCATGATTCAAGTATGAGCATACACTATTAGTAAGTGAACAATGTTATGTGAATTTGAAAATTGGAAATTAGTATGATAAGGTGTTTTGTGATATCATTCCTATGGATTTTTGTCATATTCTATTGGGCAGACCTTGCCAATATGATAGACATGCTATATATGATAGAAGATTGCATAAATATACTATTTGGGCTTATGGAAAAAGACAAATATTGTTACCTCTGATTGAATAACCTATTAGTAATGTTTGTACATCTGTGAAATTTTTTTTGATAGAAGGAAGAAAGTTTGTTAAGGATTTAAAGAAGAATGATGTATTTTTGTTGTGATTCCTAAAAAACTAAGAGGGAAAGTAGTGGATAGCATACCTAAAGAGATTGATAATATAATCACCAAGTATAGAGAGATCATTTATGATAATGTACCTGGTGGTTTTCCACCAAGAGAAGCATTGATCATTGTATGGATATAATCCTTGGAGCTAGTTTACCGAATAAAGAACCACATCGGTTGATACCTATCGAGAATAAGGAATTGAACTGACAAATTCAAGAATTTTTATACAAAGGTTTGGTCTAAGAAAGTTTAATACCATGTGCAGTACTAGCTATATTGGCACCTAAGAAGAATGGAGAATGGAGAATGTGTACTGATTCCAGAGAAATTAATAAGATAATAGTGAAATATAGGTTTCCTATACCAAGAATGGATGACATAATGGATAGTTTGACTGGAGAAAAGTATTTTATAAAAATTGATTTGAAAAGTGGATATCATCATATAAGAATTAGAGAAGGTGATGAATGGAATATTTCTTTCAAGACAAGAGAAGGTTTGTATCAGTGGTCGGTTCTGCCTTTTAGTTTAACTAATGCACCGAGTACTTTTATGAGATTGATGAATGAAGTTTTGGAGAATTCTTGGGTAAATTTGTGATTGTATACCTAGATGATATTCTAATATTTAGTAAGACCAAAGAAGAACATTTGTTGCACATTAAATACGTATTGCAGAGATTGAAAGAAGAAAAGTTGTTGATTAATCTGAAAAAGTATTCCTTCATGAAAGAAGAGATTGTGTATTTGGGATTTTTGATCTCAGCTAATGGTTTGAAAATGGATCCTAAAAAGGTCAAAGATAGTTTGAATTGGCCTACACCTGAAAATGCTAGAGAGGTAATATCATTTCATGGTTTAACAAGTTTTTATCAAAAGTTCATAAGAAATTTTAGTTTAATTTGTAATGCTATGACTGAGACTATGATAGGAGATAAAAGAGAATTTAAGTGGACACATGGAGCTGATAAAATTTTTGAGACTTTGAAGTAGAAGGTTGTTAAATTGCTTGTGTTAGCATTGCCTAATTTCAATAAGGTATTTCAAGTTGAATGTGATGCAAGTGGTAATGCAATAGGATCCGTTTTGAGTCAAGAAGGTAAACTTGTTGCTTTCTTTAGTGAGAAGTTGAATGATGCAAAAATGAAATATTATGTATATGATCAAGAGTTCTATTCTATTGTGCAAGCCCTAAAGAAATGGAGACATTATTTGATACCGAGTGAGTTTGTGTTATATACTGATCACAAGGCTTTACAATATTTGGATAGTCAGAATAAGTTAAATCAGAGACATATGAAATGAGTTGAATATTTGTAGAGTTATACATTTTTTATAAAACATAAGAGTGGAGTCACTAACCAAGTTGTTGATGCATTATCTAGAAGAAGATCTTTGATGACTGAAATAAAAATTGAATTTCTTGGTTTTGATGACATGAAATATTTGTATGAAACTAACCCTGATTTTTTTGAGCCATGGAGAAAAAGCAGAGCACCTATTCAAGATCAATCGAGTACTAAATGGGAATACTATTTCATTCAAGAAGGTATGTTGTTTAAAGGTATTCAGTTATTCATACTAAGAGGATCAATGAGAACTAATTTGATAAAGGAGAAACATAGTAGTGGTTTGGTTGGACATTTTGGCATTGACAAAACATTGAATTTTCTTAAGGAGAAATAATTTTGGCCACATTTGTATAGGGATGTTTAGAAATTTGTAAGAAGTTGTGGAATTTGTCAAGTAGCAAAGGGAGTAAGTTAGAATACTGGATTGTATACACCAATTTCTATTCTTGAGAAAACCTGGATTGATATCAGTATGGATTTTGTTCTTGGCTTACCAAAGATAGTAAGAGGTAATGATTCTATATTTGTTGTTGTGGATAGATTTTCTAAGATGACACATTTTATACCCTATAGAAAAACATCAGATGCAGTGCATATAGAAGATCTTTTCATTAAGGAAGTTGTCATATTACATGGATTACCAAGGGGTACTCTCACTGAGACAATAAATTTGTTGGATACTTTTGGAAGACTCTTTAGAAAAAGTTGGGTACTGAGTTGAGGTATAGTTATACATTTCACCCATAGAATGATGGATAGATAGAGGTTGTACATAGAAGTTTGGGTAATCTTTTGAGATGTTTAGTTGGAGATAAACCAAGTAATTGGGATTCTATGTTGGCACAAGAAGAGTTTGCATAAAATAATTTAGTGAATAGGAGTACTAGAAAAATACCTTTTGAGATTGCTAATGACATACATGTAAGAGGTATACTAGATTTGAAGGACATTGTTGGTGAAGAAAAGAGAAGTGTTGAAGGAGAAGAGTTTGCTGAGTTCATCAAGACATTGTATGAGGAAGTGAAACATAAGTTGGAAAATAGTAATTAGAAATACAAAGATAGCTCAAGAAGACATAAGACATTTGCAGTTGGGGATGAAGTAATGGTACACTTGAAGAAAGGTAGATTTCTTGTTGGAACCTATGAAAAGTTGAAAATGAAGAAATTTGGTCCCTATAGAATATTAAGGAAGTTTGATAGTGGAAATGCTTATGAGATTGAGTTACCTGATGACATGGATATATCACCTATATTCAACATTCTAGACTTTGTATGAGTACCGTGAACATGGTAAAGAAATGACAGTACCGAATGATTATCCTAAGAAGTAGACATAAGAAATTGATCAGATTTTGGAACAAAGAGTTGGTAGAAGCACAAGAGGAAAATAATATATGGAGTATCTAGTAAAGTTGAAGAACAAACCGATCAAAGATAGTTCATGGATTTCACAATCTGAGTTAGATTCATCTCGGGTTGCATCTATTGCATGATTTGGAGAATCTTTTAAAAATAACCCCAGGTGTCTGATGCAGGAGCATCTCAGGTTCTTAGCAATCTTGTGTCACCAAAAATAAGTTAGAATTTGTTAGGTTTTCTTGGTAGCTTCTCTTTGGCTCTCGGTGATGTTTTCATGTTTCCTCCGATGAAGCTCAGTTGTTTCTCGGTTCCTTCATTGACCAAGTTGGCTTGATTGTTGCTCGGTTCTTTCGGTAGCTGAATTATTTCCTACGCTCAACAGTGTTTATGACCAAGTGGTTTATTTTTTATTTCTTCTAAGGTCGACTTGTGTATTTAATTTTGGTCATAGAGTTAATGTTGGTATCGATCATTAGGAAGCGTGTGGACATAGATTTGGTCATTTCTTTCTTCAATGATGGATTTGAAGGCCGACTTGTTTCGGTAGCCTCTTGTATAAATAAAGTAGTTGGTTGTAGTTTTAGGAATTGGTTTTTAGGAGATAGAAGATAGATCTGGAAGTGAAATCCTCACATGTTGGAGGATTGTTGTAATTAAAGTTGAATGTAATTGGCCATAACCGAGAAGGCCTTACAGCCTGACATGTATGAGGTGATTTTATGAATAATAGATGATCTGTTCTGCATTCTCTCTCTCTCTCTCTCTCTCTCTCTATTTTGTCTTTCATTTTTTGTTTCTACAAGGAGGTTGGTGATTAGGGTGTTCCTTTGGCCCCTCTTTCAATTATCCCTTGTGTCAATACATGTATGCATAAATAATCTAAATTACTTAATTACCTTCCCCTTGTCAACACCAGAAGCCTAAACCCCCTCACATTTCCCCCCAGTAGCAATTGGTGACACCTACATTAGTATGCAATAAGATGATCGTAATAATTAGAAAAAACATCTATATACTATTATAATAAAAGGAAACCAATGAGTACATTAAAATGTATGTACCACGGAATTGTCAAGGCCAAATAATATGGGCGAAGTGTGGACCCCTCCACCCATGTCATGTCCTCCTCTATCATCAACTGAACATAAATGGAAAAAATTAAAAAATATAAGTGGGAAATCATTATAAGAAAATTGTACTAAAAATATGAATGTTTAAAATTAAATACAATGTAACAAGTGAACTGTTTACGCTTATCATAATAGTAGGAGTTCATGGCTCTATATACCCCTGATGCACATCTTCATGAGCTTCTTTAGTGCCTATAGTGTGTTGTGTAGTATTGTCCACCTCAAAGACGTAGTTAAATGCATCACTATCATTTAGGGGACCAAAGCACATATTCTTGCACATAATGCAAGTGTGGGGAAAGCAAACATGTGAGTTCATGGAGGATGTGGAAGGTCTAGAAGCATCAACACAAGGAGGTGACAATGTCGCGCTTTCTGTAACTAATAGATCACTCAAGGTGTAAATGTCTCGAATATTCTGTGAGCTGGCCTCAGTAATAATATCAAGATATTGCACTATAGGAGGTTGTGAAATCTGGGAGGGGGGACATATGTGTGGGATTTCACCACGTGTGCCCATGGACTATCCTGAGGAGCACCTAATCCTACACCCTAGTTCGGTCTCATGCTCCTATAACTTACCTTGTGACCGAGCACAAATTCAGCATACAATTTTTTTATGAAATATAATGGGACATCCAAATTGTTGTAGGGTGGTCTATCAAAAACCATCCACAAGTGGTTCCAAAAGTTGTCATGTATTGCATCATTTGTGCACAATTTAATTGACAACTTGGGTTTTTTAGGGTCCACTTTTAAACCAGTTTTGGGATCCATAAAAAGATTACATATGTCATGTTTTGTTATGTTTAGGTTCATAACTTGGTCATAGTCAAACCCATTGTCAAACTGGGTGTGCATGGAATTGCTCCAAAGAAGTGCAACATTATGTTTCTCTGTAAGTTTCTCCATGTTTTCAATAATGGAGTTCAACATGGAAAATATGGGGCACAATGTGGGGATATTGGCATATGTGTTCTAATATCCTCTAAGCTGATTTATATTGTCTTCTATGAGATCCTCTAAACGTCGAGGGTTTGAGACTGGTTAACCTTCTAAAAGTGGGGGATTGTTTGGAGGTGGTTCGGTATTATTTTTGGGATCATTAGGAGGGTTTTCTGATTAGTTTGAGTCCATGTATGATTACAATTAAAATCCATATAGACAATTATAATCAATTTTTAAAAAAATAAAGAATCTCATTTAAACCCTAGTTTTTATTAAAAAATACAAATTTCAATTAAAAAATAATAAAAATAATAAAAACTTAAAAAATTAACTTACCTTTTTATCTTGAGAAAATCGGATATGAGATTATATCGGATATGTGAAACCCTTTGAGTTGTGTTCAACGTTTTCACAATAAAAATGTTCAATGCGGTCACGGGCTAGAAATAGAATTTACTGGTGAAAATCGGATATCCAATATAAAATCAAATATTTGATATTATCAAATATCCGATTAGGCCTGTGCTTTAGCTTTTGGCTTGGCCAAGTGTACTGACATGCCGGCCTACTAAAAAGTCAACAAACTTTTTAGTGTGCTTTCAGACGAATAAAAAGTTCATTTTTTCACATCCCCACTTTTTGGCATACCATGATCCTACACATACCCTTCTTCAAGAGCTGCCTTATAAGATGGTTTCTATGTCTCTTCCTTAGACAGAGGATCAACTATCTTACCCACACTTTTATTCCTATCTATATTAATTTCTACTACCATATCCCCATTGTTGGGAACATCACTAACTTCTACCATTCAATGTGACACAATTAACCAGATGAAAGGGCTCAGAAGTCAAGCCCTAGAGACACACAAGAGATTCAAAATGATAGTCGGCTCATGTGAGATAAAACAAAAAAACCAATACAAGAAAAATAAATCCAAAACACAACAAAAATAAAACATAAGAAATAGAAAGAACAAAAGGCATAGAATACTCTTCCAATGCCAGCAAGTATAGGTATGATCTCCAAGGAGATGAAGTATCTCCCACAGAGAGTACCACTTGAAGAGCATTTTTTCCCTACTCAATAAAAAGTATTTGGTGTGCAAGCTTTTAAAATTATTTATGAAGTTTATATATTGTAGGGAAAAATTAACATTTTAGTGTGTTCTAATAGCTATAATAATAATTACAAATTTAAAATTTTAGTATTTTTAAAAGTATATCATTATTAGTTGTTATATTATGGTTGTGTTTTTAATTAAAATCACAAACAAAATAGGAGTGCTCTCTCAAGGGAACTAAGGCCTAATAAAGGCCACAACTAGCCACTTACAACACACAAGCCAAACCAACCATTAACAACACTCGACCTAAAAGCTACTTATAATAGTTCATGACTAAATGGCTAATGACAAAACAAGAAGAAATTAGTGAACAACCCACAAGAGTGGGGAAAAGCTATAAGGGAATTTTGAAAGGCTCACAAAGGCTTCACGTGTAGGACACACAAACATCACCCCAACTAAAAGTTAACCCCCCTTTTGTGAAACTCTTTTCATTCTCAACCAAAAAGCAAGAGATTGTCAAACTCGAGTGCCTAAGACAATTTCATCCCACATCCAAGAAGCCACAAAAAAGAGAAGACCACATAAAGTTACAAATATCCTCTTTCATAAAACAAGTCTTTACCTGCATAGGGAACACTTCCACTTCCACAGGGACCACAAAAGAGAAAGAAGAAAATAGAATGATTCAAACCCTATTGAGAGACTCCACCTCCATAGTAGTCCCATTGGTAGAAACCCAAAAATAAGAAGACAAAGCTCACTTTCAAATAAAGAGAGATAAATTTTAGCTTTAGCAAGGGCAAGCACAACCCCAAAAGTTGTACCAATCCATAACCAAAAATGACCATAGACTAGAATGCATCCTTGAAAACTAACAACAAATGACTGGCCACACAAAAACCAAGACCACTAGATCGTTACCATGAAAAATGGACAGTCTAACCGAAAAGACAAAATGCAACCCAACAGTACTATTGGTAGATTTCACCACACTCCAGTTCTAGAGGGAAAGAAATATTGTCTCCCAAAATCAGTATAGGCACCAACTTTAATCTCACATGAAAGAGGAGAAACTACCAAAATGAACCCTACTAGGTGCTAAGGCTTAAACATTGAGTACCGATGTTGTAGACCAAAGTAACTCCCATGGAGTAAGGGGCAGGCTGTAGGCATCCTACAATTGTTACAGGATTACCAATAAGGCTCAAGGCTATGTTCACATCTCTTCCACATGAAAAATAGAACCCCTTACCATTAGTGCATGCCAACACCATTCCTTGACTCTTACCAGGGAACAATGTAGTATTAACTACAAACAGGGAAAGACAATATCCATGCTATGGGTACAACATAGAAAACCACCTAGCTAGGTCCAAGAACACATTATGCACATTATAGATGCTATCCAAAATGCATAGATCTAATGTACCGAGGCTCAAAACATTTTCCTTCCAGGTCATGTTGAAAGCTACTGTCAAAGCCCAAACATAAAGGATGGAAGGTATCTTTCCATTAGCATTTACCAAAACCAAATTGTATCTCACAACAAGGAAATGATCATTCCTTACAATCCAAGACAAGGTGCTCAAGTCTAGTGACCAAGAAGGCACAAGAAAAAGCCTAGGTCGTGGGTACCATCTTGTAGAGACAAGCTCCATAAAGAGCTGAAGCAGCTCTAACAAAACCACCAGAAGAAACTCAAGTATAGCCCCCATAGAGAAAATGGAATTCATACACCCCAACAACATCCACCATAGATATACTACAAGAGTCATTAGCCGAAGGAAAAACCATGAGAAAACCCAAGACCCACTCCACCCATAAGCCCACAAACCTCCAAAGGGAGAGCTAGCTTCCACAAAAGTGCAACACCAATGAATTGTTAGCAATTTGGCTGAGTTGGTTACATAGATGTTGTCATTATGGAAACATATGATCTACATGAAGATCACACAGATCAGAGAGCTAGTATGTCAGAGCGCAATGCGAAATTGTCTAAGTATGATACAGTGTGTTTTTACCAGTGAACCTGAAGACAATTTTTGTTTGCAATGTCAACTGGAGTAAGGTCAATGCTTGTGCACTTGAACATAGACTCTATGGTGACTATTGAAGACTCATCTCAGAGTGCAAGTTAGTACAACATGTACGGAAGAAGTTGTGACAATTTTTCTAAAGATAATGTTAAGTCGACAGGACAGAATATGAAGATAGAATTGGTAAAGAGTTAAGGGATTATTTTGTTTATCAAAATAATGACTTAACAACATAAAGGGATGACATCCTAGATGTTAACCCTTGGATAAAGTTATTTTGTTATATGATAGCCAACTGGAAAGTTATTAATCTTATTAACTTGTATTAAATGTAATTGTAAATTGTAAGAAGAATAATGAGAAGGAACGAATGTATGTAATAGCGATAGTGAAAGACAAGCAAAAAGATATTGATGCAAGAAGTATAAGGTTATGTACCTTGACCTACTTTTGTAATCAGTAAATATTGTATATTACTTGTTTGGGTAGTGGGCTCATCTAGTAATCACATTTTGTACTGCCAACTCCTAGTAGGGTTGAGGCTTCTAACAAGGCCTATAGTCTCTTAATCATGACTGAGACACTATATGCATGTAATAGACTCCTAACAGGGTCAAAATCCTTAACATGGTACTTTTGATTAGTGGATCTTTGAGGGTACCATCCCCACCAGGGTTTTCCCTTGGTTAGGGTTTCGTCAAGAACAAATAATGTGATATGAGTTCTTTAGATTTATTGGTATGCATGTTGTTTAGCTTCTTATGTTATGCATGTGTAAATATAATATGTTATATCCATAATTGGGAAAAAGATAAAGTTTGTAGAATACTGATTCACCCCCCCCCCAACCCACCCCCCCCAGTCTCAATATTCCTTATTTCTAACAATTGGTATCAGAGCTTAGTTACTTGAAAAAGAATCATTCAAGGGAAGCCTAGTAGCTTGAGTAAGATCTCTATGGATATGGATCAACTAAAAAAGAATCTTCAAGAAGTTCTTGAACAGATTGATATGCTTACTGATGAAAGAGATATTCTGAAAATAAAATATGATGATGCAAAGAACCTCATTGAGAAACTGAAAAAGAAGTTGGAAGATCTAAAATCTGAAAAGGAATCTGAAGTTTTCATTGAAGATTGTGATGACAATTTAGAAAAAGAAAATGAGATCCTTAAGCATGAACTGAAGATAGCAAATCTAAAGCTTAGTTTGAAAGATGGAAATGGCAAGAATGAAGCAAATCTGAAATCTAAGAATGAAAGTCTAAAGTCTAAAAATGAAGGACTAAAATCTAAACTTGATAAAGTAACATCTGAATTTGAGAAAGTCAATTTGCAGTATGCTGAATTTGAGATATACAATGCAATTTTGAAAGGTGAACTAACTCAATCTAAACAACAACTTGAAAGGCTATATTCAACTAGTGAGAAGATTAATGAACAACTATATTATCAAAAACCATTCTATGATAAGACTGGTCTTGGATTCAACACTTTTAAAGAAAATGAAGAAAGCAAGGAACCAGATCTGAAAATATTTGAAAGCATAGATGAGAAGAAGTCTAATGAGATTAACAAATCTAAAGATACACCTAAGGAAGAAGAATCACCTAAGCAAGAGGAATCACCCAAAGGTATGCAAAAAGAATTCAAAGGTAGATGTTTTTCTTGTAATACTATTGGTCATATGAAGAGAGATTGCACAGGTAAGCAATTCAAACCTCTTAATGGTTATTGTTATAATTATCATGGTTTTGGACATAGAGCTATTGAATGCAGGAAACCTAAATTTATTGAGAATAATAATAGTAGTAGAATGTTTAGGAATACTAACAATCCAGATAAGAAACCTACTGAAGATATGAACAGAAGAAATGGAGTAATATGTTATAGATGCAACAAGGTTGGACACATTGCTAGAAATTGCAGATCATAGATCAATTAGCCTGGACCAAGATATGGGAATAATGGAATATTTTTTCAAATATGCAACAAGATTGGACACACAGCAAGGTTTTGCATAATGAACAATAGAGTTTTTCATATCAATCCTAACCCTAGAAGTCATGCAAGAAGAAATGAAGATGCAAGTAACAGTCAGACATGATGCTGTAGTAATTTAGATGAAGTGAAGTTTATCAAAAGCATAGATCAAGGAGACATATTCAACATTGAAGGTAATCAGGAAGGTGAAGTATTAAAAGGTAAGAATGAATCTTTACCTAACCCATCTCAAAGTACTTAATTTATGAAAATTGCAGTAGAATAGGAACTTAGATTAGTGTAGAAGTAGATATATGATGAATTGAGTCTTGCATAGTTAATGCAAGGTAGTATATGATGTTCTAATTGTGTGTGTGAAAATTGTACCTGATCTGTAGACACAACACTCAGTAAAACATTAGAGGTTAGTGATAATCAAAATCGTGGAAAATTGAAAGCTATCTAACCAAGTGATTTACTGCCTTCTAATAGGTGCGAGATTAATGCTCTCAGATTATTATCGAGATCAGTGACCTAGATGACACCTAAATGAAGGATTTGAATGCAAAAGATGGATATGAAATAAATGCAATTAATCTATATTTTTGATATTTTCTATGCAATAAGAATGATAAAAACTGATATGATATGAATGCTATTGAAAATTGATATGCTATGAATCTAACAATGATATGTAATATGAATGCAAAAATAAGATTGATCTCACAAAGATGTCGATTCGCAAGAGCTTTGATTCTTCAATTCCAATTCTCCAGCGTGATTGTGCAAAATATGAGATGATTTGTGAAGAGCTAAAGCCTTAATTTATAGAAATTCAGGGTTTTGGAGGTGCATGGGAAAAAGCCATAAATCACTCAAATAACTCAACTTGATTTTTGAGTTATTTTTAAATAAAAGATAATTAACTCACAAAAACATGCAAAAGCTAAGTTTTAACTCAAAATAGAGTTTAGCTTTAATTGATAATTGATAGTTGTTTGCTTTTATGATTGTGCATGTTTTATTTATGAATTAATTTAATAATAAAGTGATTTATTTCTAACTTAACTGCTTTTAAAAATAAAACAATTGATTTATGGGTTAATCAATTATTTAATCAAAATTTTATTAAAAACTATATTATTAAATAATGACAACTTACTTTAATTAATTAAATAAGAATTTAATCAATTATTCATATGATATTAGATTTATTGTCAAAATTAAATAATACAATTAATAATAGATATAATTAAATTTAATTACACAATTAAGTGGCAAATATTAAATCTAATTAATTAAATATGAAAATATTCAATTAATCAAACTTTAGGATAAATGTGATTTATTGCCAAATAATTATAAAATTAAAGATAATTAAGATAATTAGGAATATTACTAGGAATATTCTCCGATGCAAAATTCAAGATAATCAATTAGATTTGATGATGTTTAGATGTGCCTTAGATTAGGACTTTGATGTGGATTTCGTATGATTTGATGATATAGGAGATTAATGAACTTATAGCCCATTTTTGGGGTATTACATTTTGCCCCTCTTTGAATTACTGTGCGAAGCGCAGTGGTTCAAAGATAGTCTGTGTTTGATAAAGATATGAAACTGATTCAAAAGATAAACCGATCTCAAGATAGAAACCGATTGAAAGATATTGAGATAGGAGTTGATTGATATTGAATTAAGATGAAGATAATAGGTGATGCAGAGACCCTAGGTGGACTTACAATCATTCAAGCTATGAGGGACTTCACAAGTGTTTCTACAACACTAACCAAACATCTTCATAAGAATCATTCTCCTTGATCCAATCAACACCAAACCTTATCAGAGTGCACACAATAATTTGTGCCACCATAGGTTCTACATCTTATTAAACATCACCAATTTCCCTCAAATACATTTGTTTCTTCATCCAAGCAACTATCTCTTATTAAGTATTCACTAACCCAATCACCAAAAATATGCCTCCTTGCTGTTTCTGGACAGACCTGTACACATATGACTATATCTTTCAAACCAGACTAAAACATTTCAATCGCTCCGGTAAAAATGGGCGTAATTAGGTTATCCAAAACATACTTGAATCTTGGAAAGATCCAACGGTTCAATACAGAGATATTGCCCCCACACTAGACTGCATTTTTCTAGAACAATCATCTTCAACTTTCTTTTACATTGTCTAGTCTTCTATTCAATCTCTCATCCATCCTTAAAAACCCTGCATACAGACATGTATGGATACATATCATAAATTAAATGGACTCTCCCCATAGTCACATCAATCACAGTAAATGGGAAAGTCTCATATATTCATGGTGATTACAAAACAATTTCTGATTGCTCACAATCTCTGTTAGGAACAGTCAGCAAATTGAATGATATTTTTGTTTTTAAACTTACAAAACAATACACCAAAGCATGGAAATTATAAAATATATAAACCCTATTTATTTCAGATCCTTCCCAATCTATATTTCATTCAAAAGAGAAGCTTAACCATGCTAATTAAATGACTGTTTCCTCACGGGCAGCAAGCTGACAGTTTGCAGAGAATTTAATTTTATTGATTCAAAACTTTATTTTACATTGCTTTCCTCAACAAAACCAACCTCTAAAACTATCTACCACTCTTCCCCCCTTTGCCAAAACTCATGCTCACCCAGCAAATAACCTTTTTCAAACTCGGTTTGTTGTTGAAACTTACTCCCAAACTGATCACAGTCAGTTACATGACTGTTGCAAATTAGTTTAATGTTTAAAATTGTTATCTAGTTGACAAGATGTGACAACCTCTCATCCTTATGCATTTATTAACCTTTTAAAGGTTCTTAGGAGTCTATCCTAACCTATAAACACCTTAAACCCTCACTAAACCTCACACATAAGCCTTTTAAGCCTATTTTGCCTTTTTTTGGGGGGGGGACAAATTACATATTTGGGCTCTTATATTGCATTTATGACTTCTTTATGACTTTTTGACCACATTAATACTTCCTAGGACTCTTTTTGCCATAATACTATGACTTCATGACCCCTAGTCCTTACATCATGATGTCATTGAAGGCTTACATATTGGATTCCCATACAAAATGACAAACACATTTAATGGACCATTATTGGTCTTATTACATCAAATGACCCTTAAGATCATGTTCACATCCTTTTTTCTTCTTAGGTCTTCATGTCTTCATCCCTGGTCTGGATGCTCCTGCATCAATAGGTCTTGAATGACCAAAGATAATGTTCACTGTAGCAGCAAATGAAAAAAGTGTCAAAACACCTGATTCTGAACCTTAGGATTGATAAGAAGTGAGTGACCCACTCTAGACTCGATTGTCTTAGCAGAACTAGCAAGTATCACATCTGAATCCTTCAGTTGCCGAAGAACCAAGGAAAGAACACTATGATCCGATGGTTACAAAAACTGATATAGTTTACAAGATTAGGAGAATACCAGATTGATATGGATCGATGAATCTGATATGCCCCAAGTGATGATAGATTTGCCCCGAGCGATGAGGACTTTTGATGAATCAACGACTAGACGTGATTGTTGTCTTGATCACTGATGAAAGATATTGATAGATTTGATCGATAGAATTTTATTTACAGACTTTGAATGATGTGCAATACCATGCCCCCTTCGGGATTAAAATTGAAATCTGACAAGAAAAGTCAGCGTCATAGTTTAGAAGCATGTTAATTGATTTGAGAAGTGTGGTTATACACGTCCGAGAATGCATTCTGCATCGTTTGGAGGTCCTAAAAGACCAAGTTTGACTAGGTTTGACCATGAGTTGACCATGGTTGACCAAGTTGAAATTTTGATAGTTTGATGTAAGATAATCAGTTAAGTTGAATACTGGATTTCTGTGATGATAGAAGGTCGATTATGCAAGTAGTTAATAATATGAATGATCTCAGATTTGAATTTTGATCCCGAAAAAAGATTCTACTTGCTATTTCATTGGAGGAACCTTCATGTGAGATTTAGCACTTGTTAGATTTGAAGATGCGATTTGAAGAATCATTTAAGCTTCGAAGTTTATTTAGCCATTGTGAGATCATGCAAACATGCAAAATGCAAAGAGACATGCAAGATGAAATGTAGCCTAAGACCTAGGACCTAGTCACTGATCATGTGTCGATTTGTTATCATCATTGAACTTTTAGGTAACCGGATAAATCAATACAATGCCCACTAGCCATGAAACCATAGACATATGAATATTGATTTGTATGTGCAAGAATCAATACAACACCCACTAGTTATACAACCATGGACATATGAATATTGATTTTAGTTGTTGAATGTCAGATTAGATATAAGCATCAAGGCACAAACGCCAGGATGACCTGAATATCATGTCCATTTTGATATAGCAATTTGTACAAGCATCAAAACATAAACATTGTGATGACCTAAGTACGCCTTACGTTACAAACACATCAAACAGTCAAAAGATCATTCTAAATCCAGTGTGAATTACCCGTAGTGACCCTTTATCATTCACATCCTTAGGCAAGATTGCGTTCCACAGTAGGAGAAAGAATTTACTTCAAAAAGACAATAGTGAGATCAAACTTCCTTGAATTGTCTGGGTATCAATGGTCGAGGTACGCATGGCCATCCAATTCGAGATAGAAGCTCTTACAGTCGGACACCATTTCAATCCAGAAGTTCCAAAGATGTTAGATTTTCACATACAAGCAGAAGACAAAGAAAAGATTATGCCCCCAGTCATCACTCTCTAAATCCTGTAAAGGACATCATTGAAGAGCTCGAAGGGACACAATATGCAAAAATCTCAATGCGAATCAGTAAGCCTACAAGGAGATAAAAGCATGAAAAGCACAGATTGTTTTCAGTTGAGTTTTGATGTTTGATTGTTGTTGATGCAAAATCCTTTCTGGAGACGAGACTGACTGACTGACTCAACTTGAAGCTTCAAAGGACTCTGAGTGGATATGACACATCTAAGATACATGGGAGACCATAGGATATGACATTGATTGCCCCCAAGTGTGAACATTGATAGGATGCAAACGCTTGAGCTGGTTGGTGTACAGGCTGACTTATTGAAAACTGGAAATGCAGGAACAAACCGGGAGATATGTACAAACTAAAGCAAGACTGAAAGCTGGGAAAGACCAAGATTGTGCTGATAGATGGAGCATTTTGGAACAAGTGGTGCCCGTTTTCCGAGTTTTCACCATCTTGGTAGAGATTCTATTTTTGCTACCGAGGTGCCTGTTTCCAGGTTTTCACCAAGGCACTTTTTTTTTCTTTATTTTTTTTATTTTTTTGTATTTTTCATTTTTTCAATTTTTTTGTACTTTTGATATTTTTTTGATTTTTTTTGTACTTTTGATATTTTTTGATTTTTTTGTGAATCATCAAGGCGCCTATTGCTAGGTTTTCACCAAGATGTTCATTTTTTCAGGACTTTTTCCGATTTTTAAGATTTTTTTCAGGACATTTACCAAGCACTGAATGCCTTAGGCATAGAATTTCTTTAGATGGAGAACGTTGATTGGTTCTCGGAGCTGTTCTCCTTCAGTTGTTGAGAGTTGATAGGCACCAGAGCCAAAAGTAGCAATGATTACAAAGGGACCTAGCCAGTTGGGTTCAAACTTCCCCTTGCATTCTCGATGTGATTGATTTTTAGGATTTTCTCTCAACACTAGATCGCCAACCTGAAATTCTCTATGTCTAACTTTCTTGTTGTAGCCTCTAGACATTCTTTTCTGATACACTCTGAGATGATCATACGCTGCTTGTCTGCGCTCATCTAGTAATTCAAGTTCTTGTAACCTAGACACTGTGTAGTCTTCATCAGTGACAAGTCCATGCATTTTGATTCTGAGTGATGGGATTTCAACCTCAATAGGCAGTACCGCTTCAGACCCATAAACTAAAGAGAATGGTGTAGCCCCAGTAGGCATTCTAATACTAGTTCTGATATTGGTTCTGATACTGATTCTGATACTGATTCTGATACTAATTCTGATAATTGTTCTGATACTGGTTCTGATACTGGTTCTGATATTGATTCTGATACTGATTCTGATAATTGTTCTGATACTTGGTATACTTGATAGCATCTTTTTCCATTTGCAAACTCCCAAGCAAGATCATATTGTGCAGTCCCAATGTCTAGCAAGGTGGAGAACAAAAGGGAATAGCAAGCTGGTGGAAGAGATGGAAGATAAGAGAATGAAGGAAAATGAAGGGAAGAAATCCTCAAGGGGAAACTCCTCAAGAATACCCAAGCTAGGGAAAAATTGTCATGTAAAGCGCATTTGGACAAGCAATGAAAGGCTAGCATAGGATAAGCACAAAATCATAATGCAAGAGCAGGAAAGGATGCAATCCAAAGGAGTAGACATGTCAAGAGGCTTCATAGCACCGTGTTTTACTCTTTTTTTTTTTTTTATTAGATCAAGACCAAAGGGGAAAAGGATAGCGATAGGCGAAAATGAATGGAGGAAGATGGATATGAAGGCTAAACATGGAAGGAATGAAAGAAAGATCATCGTAAGATAGCTCACAAAATAGTCAAATATTCATGTATAGATCAACATTGTCAAGATCAAAGAGAGAAGATGAAATGGATGAAATATGTAGAAGAACTACGCATGATGCCGGATTGCCAGGTTTTCATCATGGTACTTATCCAAGGTGCCATAAGGAAGTGGTTTTCATCATAGGATGAATTTATTTCTCTTTACTTTTGCTACCAAGGTGCCTGTTTCCAGGTTTTCACCAAGGCACATTTTTAATTTTTTTCATTTTTCATTTCTTTTTTGGAAGAAGGCAAGCTTTTTAGATAATGCTCCTTGAAAGGATAAACCATGATATGCCAATGATTCAAAATGATATGCTCAAAGATGCTGATAGGGAAAGGAACATGGAAGAGAAAAATGGAAGATAGGGTTTTATGTAAAGCGAGTGAGGTTGGAAGATAGGAGGAATAGGCAAATGAGGAAAAAGAATAGAAGGTAGAAGGTTAATGAATGGAAGGATTGTGAAAGGGTAGATGGAAAGGAAGGCAAGATCAACATAAACACACACCTTGAAGGGTGGCAAGAGGGTGGAAGAATCGTGAATGAAGGAATACGTGAAGGAATATGGCGAATGGATAGCAGAGGTTGTGGTTTAGGCACATGAAATGGAAGAATATTTTTGGAGGGAGATGAAGTGGAAGCCTTTGGAAGCTTGAATGTCAATTTCACTTTTTTCTCAACACTAGACTCTTTCAAGAGAGACTTTGGAATCCATATAGCCGTAGGCTTTTTATTTCCTTTTGATGATCTAGAGAGAATATCTTCAATGATGGATTTTGGAACCCATACTTGTCTTGTAGTTTTTTTCTTAGATATCTCTTTTGACTTTATGTTTCCATGTCTATTAGAGGAGACATGGTGATCTTCTTTTTTTGATGGATTCTTGTATTGCTTCTTTTTCTTGTATTGAACATTCAAGTTACTTCCAAAAGACTTGGGACTTGTGGAAGAAGAAGGATATGACTGGTTTAGATGGGTGGGTGGATGAAAAGGATTCAAGGGTATGCATCTATGTTGATCTTGAGGAAAGATGGGAGATGAAGGGATGTAAGGACCCAAGATGGATGCCAAATTAAGAGAGTTAGGAGGGGAAAGTGAAGGGACATAAGGACCCAAGATGGAAGGAAGGTGTGAAGCTCTTAGTAGTGGTGGAAGAGGTCCAAGGATGGAAGTGGAAGACGCAAAAGGATAATCAATAAGTTCGTTAGCATCTATATGACAACCAAGGATATCAGCATCTTTAGAGTGAGCATTAGAATTTTCAATAGGATCCTGGGCATCTTGAATAAGAGCATTTTCTTTGATAGGATCGTTCAAAGCTTGCAAAGACTTAGGAAGAGTAGAAAGTGAAAGTGAACATGGAGTGGTAGAACAAGAAGATGGAAGACTTTGATCTTGACAAGGATCTTTGGATAGCACAAGTGCATAATTTTTCTCTGGTTTTTCAATAGGCTTAACATTGGAAGTATCAACACCATTTTTACCAACCTTAATGGAAGTATCATCTTTGGAAAGCGCAAGTGTAGCAAGGTTATTTTGATTGTCAATAAGCTCAACAGTGTAAGTAGTAGCTTGATCTTGCTTAGGCGAAGACTTAAGACATGGCGGAATGCATGAAAAAGGGGGTACGGGATCAAAAGAACCCTGAGGCGGATAAGAGACATCATGAAAAGGAGTGGATGACATGGAGGGTTCTTGATCTTGATCTTTCTTTATGTTCTTTTCTTCATCATTTTTGGAATCCTCTTGACATGGAACCACTTCTAAGGACAAGGAAGCATGTTGGGATTGTATGGATGACTTTGGAAGAGATGGTGGAGGACTAGCTGAAGTAGGGATTATAGCATATGAAGGCTTAGGCTCTTTAGGTTTATCATTATTGAAAGTATTTGCAGCCAAGTGAAGGTTAGCTTGAGTTTCTTTAAGAGGTAGCCCTGGAGGATAACTATAGGGAACCACATGAAAAGTATCAGGGCTTGTGTCGGATGAAGGTTCTATGAAAGATTTGAAAGACTTGGAAGCTTTAAGAAATGTATGGGTATTGGAGGAAGTAGGGGATGGAAGGGAACCATCACCAGACAAAGGTTCAGCATTAACATGATCTTGCTTGAGAGTGTAATCTTTATTTTTAGCTGGAGAGTTCTTAGAGGAGAGATCCTTATAGTATTGACGTTTCAAGCTAGCACGATGTATTTTATAGTCCTCAGCAGTAGTAGATGGATCATCATCAAGGTATTGTCCACAAAAGCCATCAAAATCTCTTTCAAAATCAGAATCATATGGATCACCATCACGATCTATCCAATGTGACGGCCCATTTGTAGTAAGGAGGAATGAACGATGAGGAGGACTCTTAGGAATAGAGGTGTCATAGGTATCATTACATTGTCTATCATCATAGTCATCGTAGTCTCCAAAGCTAGATGTGTCACTCTCTGTTGAAGAGGTATCATATTGCTCAAATTTTTTTCGGGGGCATGGTGACATGTACAAGTCTTTATCAAATGGAAAAGAGTATAAAGATTCCATGGAGAACTTTTTAGATTCCTTCTCTTTCTCAAGTTTGTCAAGCTGGACTTGCATAGCATGTATCTGTTTCATTATAGCGGCGATCAGAATTTCTTCCTCATGTGCACTGATTCTTTGAGACATGTGTACTAATTCTCAATAGTTATTGCTCTATTCTTGACACAATGATATTTTTGATAGATTCTAGAACTAGGCTGGAAACATTGGATATCTTACAATTTGACAATTTCTGACAACTCTCTCAAATTTTTCCAAACGACACTCTGCAGACTCATACGACACTGGGTAGTCTATGAAATGACATTTGCTAAACTCATACGATAGTTGGGTAATACTGAAATGACACTTGATAAAACTCGTACGACTTTTGACTTCCTGAAATGACTTTTGACTCCAGAAAGAACTTTACGTCAATTTTTTGTAAAATTTAAAGTTTTCAGTTTTGGATTGTTTGCAAATTGTACTGTCCAGATTTTGAAGGTTATACCAGATTTGATCATTTTTAATAGCCAAGTAGATAAATAAGCACGCAGAACAGCAAGCAAGTGATTCCAAGCACGTCTAAAAACAATGAACAAGGGCAAAAGCAACCTTGCGCATGAACAATCAAGTGACCAAATTGTGCTAATCCCTGAGAGTACTAATTGTGTATGTTCTGATAAGTTTTGCAATAACGCACATATACCTGAAAGTGAAAAATTGGCCTCTCTAGGGTTTTTAGTAATGGTTTGACTCTGCAACTTTTATGATTCAAAGGGGTGAACTCCAATCCCGGCGCACCAGGGTTTTGACACAGTTCAAGAACTTAATCTTCAAGAGCTGCTAGGGAGATCTGACAACCCAACAATGAACCATACCCGTGGAGATTTCTTCCACAAGGACATTTATATAGCGGCTGTCACTACCATGGCGAAAATGGCTATTACCGCTTGAGGTTCCGTCAATGCAATTTGCCCTGTGAAAGGATTGTCCGCTACGGTTAACCCTCTCTAAAGATGACTCACAATAGTATACCACAAGGGGACTTGGCTCCAGATTCAAGGTTTTGACACCTCTTCACTTTTAACCCAAACAAAGCAAGCAGATTAATCCGACACGCTAAGACAAAGTTTTGTTCCACCAAGGTCTGTGATATCAACTCCACGTGATCTATCAACCTCTCCGGGGAGAGAATGTATCAATCAATAAGAGAAGATGCACTAACCAATTTTGATTCACCAAAGCTCGTGATATCAACCCCACGTGATCTATCAACCTCTCCGGAGAGAGAATGTGTCGATCAATAAGAGAAGACTCACTAACTAAGTTGAATGTGAAACGCACTAAGTATCCTCCCTACCTACAAGGATTATATCGTCAAGAAGGATTTCGCTAGGAATCCAATCTCTCAAGAATCACAAATAGTGTTCATAGGGCCTAATTACTATGTGAGCACAAATGTATGTTCCGAAAGCAAATCTACCAAAAGCATCCAAAAAGTAGAAAGAGGAACACTTAACGTTTAAAGCGAATATGAGATGAGTCCACAAGGTGGAACACTTAACACCTCACACAAGCTAAAAATGAGTCCACAACTTAGAAAACAAGGGAGTTCTCAAAAGCACAACAGGGTTTCCAAGTGGAATATTTAACGCTTCTGTCCTGTTGACCCCTCCCCTTTATGGCGCTGAGATTGCAACCACGGGGCGGAAATGAGGGGCCGGCAGATTAGCGAGTCCAATAACCCAAGATAGCAATCAAGATCAATCACAAGTATTCTAAGACTACTTAATGAATCCTTAAGGGTTCACAACCTAGTATCAATTATGCAAGTGTGTAGAAATAGATCAAAAGCATGAAAAGATGCACACAAGCTTGACACATAAGAGATTTATTTTAAGTCTCAAATCAAAATATTATTAGATGAAGGAGAATACCTGGGATCCTTGCAACGCGCTTAGTAGATTTTACTTGATTTGTAGCAATTTTTGTTGAGCTTTTCCATGCAAGCAAGTGACGAACTCTCCAACAAGCAAACAAGCAAACAAGATATGCAAAATATATTCAACTTATGAAAACCATAGGGTTAGCTCTAAAACTCAATTATTATCAGTAATAATAACCAGCAATCAACCCAAATGACAACTCATATCATTCATTGAACCATGTAAAAAAAATAAGTGCATACCCATCACAAAACTTTATTTATTTTTTTTTGCATTTGACCTAGTCAACAAGATCTAATTTTTTTGATATGATTTTGGCCACAAAAATAGAAATTTAGAATAGAGACCCCTACTAAAAAATAGAGAGCTTTCCAAAAATGTAAAAATTTTAGAAAAACATCTTCATTTGTGCCCTAGAGACCCATTTTATCAAAACAGACCAGTTTTTGTAAATTGACTATTTGAGCTATGATATCATGTCCAAATTTAAAATACAAACAATGGACCCCCTGTAGAATTTAAAGAGCTTTCCGAAAATATAAATTTTTTTGAAAAATATGCTGATTTGCGTCAGATATTAATTTTTTCTAGAATTTCAAGAAAAAATTATTAAAAATTCAAAACATCTCAAAAAATTCTAAATTTTTTACTATAGCTTTCATGACATGTCACCAACCTGCAAAAAAAATTTCTAACCAAAATTCTAAGCCTTTTGGGAGATAAAATTAAATATTTGAAACTTTAGGGTTTTAGCTCCCAAAAAAATCAAAACCAGCATGCAAAGGTGGGTTGCCCCACGGTGGGCGCCAGAAATGTGTGTGTGAAAATTGTACCTAATCTGTAGACACAACACTCAGTAAAACATTAGAGGTTAGTGATAATCAAAATCGTACAAAATTGAAAGCTATCTAACCAAGCGATTTACTGCCTTCTAATAGGTGGGAGATTAATGTTCTCAAATTATTATCGAGATCAGTGACCTAGACGACACCTAAATGAAGGATTTGAATGCAAAAGATGGATATGAAATAAATGCAATTAATCTATATTTTTGATATTTTCTATGCAATAAGAATGATAAAAACTGATATGATATGAATGCTATTGAAAATTGATATGCTATGAATCTAACAATGATATGTAATATGAATGCAAAAATAAGATTGATCTCACAAAGATGTCGATTCGCAAGAGCTTTGATTCTTCAATTCCAATTTTCCAGCGTGATTGTGCAAAATATGAGATGATTTGTGAAGAGCTAAAGCCTTAATTTATAGAAATTCAGGGCTTTGGAGGTGCATGGGAAAAAGCCATAAATCACTCAAATAACTCAACTTGATTTTTGAGTTATTTTAAATAAAAGATAATTAACTCACAAAAACATGCAAAAGCTAAGTTTTAACTCAAAATAGAGTTTAGCTTTAATTGATAATTGATAGTTGTTTGCTTTTATGATTGTGCATGTTTTATTTATGAATTAATTTAATAATAAAGTGATTTATTTCCAACTTAACTGCTTTTAAAAATAAAACAATTGATTTATGGGTTAATCAATTATTTAATGAAAATTTTATTAAAAACTATATTATTAAATAATGACAACTTGCTTTAATTAATTAAATAAGAATTTAATCAATTATTCATATGATATTAGATTTATTGTCAAAATTAAATAATACAATTAATAATAGATATAATTAAATTTAATTACACAATTAAGTGGCAAATATTAAATCTAATTAATTAAATATGAAAATATTCAATTAATCAAACTTTAGGATAAATGTGATTTATTACCAAATAATTATAAAATTAAAGATAATTAAGATAATTAGGAATATTACTAGGAATATTCTCCGATGCAAAATTTAAGATAATCAATTAGATTTGATGATGTTTAGATGTGCCTTAGATTAGGACTTTGATGTCGATTTCATATGATTTGATGATATAGGAGATTAATGAACTTATAGCCCATTTTTGGCGTATTACACTAATGTTATGGTTAAGAGTGCAAAGAAAAATATTATGTTTTACGAGATCGCAAAAAGTTTTAAGTTTTGTAGGTTAGCAGAATCAACTTTTTGGAAAGAAGTGGCAAAAGAATTGAATGCGATGTCAAATCTAAGTGAGATTGAATTAATAAAAGGTCATGATCGGTATTATTTGATCATCAAATTGAATTCAAGTGTTAAGGAGATCAAAGAGCAGTGATTGGAAGCATTTTTCAAGGATTTGGAGAAGAATTTTGTGTCGAATTTATGCAAGCCCTAAATCAGGAAATCGAGGTATTTTACTTGATAGATCTTTAAATCAGTAAAGGAATTAGAGGAAATCATGGATGTTTCTTTAATTCACAATGTCAGAGATAAAAATAGACCTAAGATGAAAAGAGAACTAGTAGAACCCTTGGAAGATGATCCTAGGTTAGATTTATCATTCGTACCAAATAGAGTGTTACATCTAGAGAATGTTAGAAGTTATCTTGGATGCAAACTAGAGACTATCAATGATAGTGATTTCACCAAGGAATATCAGATGATCTACAATTAGGACATGACATTGAAAGAAGGATTTCAACATTTGAAAGATAATGAGATCATTAAGTATGCATTACAGTATGAATTTGATAATGAAGAATGTACTAAGATAATTGTAAGAAGAATTCATAATGGGAAGTTTTGGTTAGAAGATAGAGTGATAGATATCATAGCTGATTTGATTCATGAAGTTATCGGACTATCCAAAATGAGAGCCATTCCTTTAAATGAGAAGAACATGAGGAAAATAGTCATAGACAACACAAATTCATCCTATAATGGTAGAGGAATTGTAATTAGTAAGATTCAACAAGATGATGTCAGATATTTATGTAAGATCCTAACCACTAAGTTTTGTGCAAACTCAAGATAGGATGACATGGCAGCTGGAATGATACATGCAACTTATCTGATGTGTGTTGATAAAGTGCAAGTTGATATGTGTGAGATTCTAAGAATTCAATTATTTGAGAATTTGGAAAATATTAAGAAAACTAAGTATACATAGTTTAGATTCTCATCCCTAATCACCTATATGTTTTTTCATCTATTGAGAAGATTTCCTTACACCATTGGAAATGACTAGTATGATGGCCAAACCACAATGGAAAGGATTAACCTAGTATATAGGATGCATGTTATTGATAAAGTGAATGAGAGTGTAGTATTGGTAATCAAGACATTTTAGGATATAGTGTCTAGTAGATCAAGGATCCCATAGTCTCTTGTGGAGAAGTATAAAAATGAGATATGTTTCATGGTTTATACTGACTTTACCTACATTGAAGCAGTAGAACCTAGAACAGAGTTCATAGACCCTCTTGGCTATGAGATACCTGAGGTAGATACAAAAGAGTATGTGAGAAGGTTACTTAAGTGCAAGTTGGACACTCATTGTAACAGGTTTGGAACCTTTGAGGAAAAATTCAACTCCACAAAGACCTTACTTGAAGAGAAGCAGTCAAAGAAAAGAGTTGAGAGTACTATCAAGAAAATCCTAAAAATACAGGGATGACTGAGCATGAATTCTTAGTAGCAAAGCAAATAGTAGCAGCAATCAGAGATATTGGACAAAAAGAAGTTTTGTCTATTACACCTCTATCATCAATTGCAGCACAACAAGAAGAAACACAAGTTAAGGTGAAAGTGGAAGAAATTGAGAGGGATAAAGATGAAGCACACTTTAGTCAAATTATGAAAGCTTTGAGCACCCATTTGAGAACCAAGAAGAGAACCATTCAAAGTATGGAAGGCAGATATGAAGAAGTTAATACAGAAACCGAGCAAGCAATCATCAAAGTTATGTCAGAGAATGCTGGAGAACCATCAGTTGCAGCAGAGCAAGCAGATGAAATAGAACAAGAGGACATTCCCTCTCCACTAGCCATAAACATTGAAGATGAAGTCATGAATGTAGAAGGAACTAAGATCACCTTGGATACTGATGATAATGTATTCAAGAATCTGGAAAACATTGTTGACAATTTGGCTTTTGAAGAGTAGGAGACCACCAAAGGAGAAGAGAAAATAGAGACCACAGTTGTAGAACCTAGAGTGACAAAAAAATCAGTACCTATTTCTACTAAAGAAGATATCAATCTTACTCATGATACTGGAAAGAAGAATCAAATTGGATCTATGATTGAAAATTTGGGAAAGGAAGTAGATGATGATGATCAAATGGAATTGATCACATCCTTGAACAAAACCATTGGAAAGAACAAGAAAGTAAAAAGTCTTGAAGGATGTCTGAAGGAGCTTACTGAGAAGTTACAAGGCATTGTAACTACACAAATTGCAGAAGTTGACCCTCTAGAGAAGGCAAAGAAAGTGATGAACACTTTTGACAGTGAGTTCACAAATTTAACTGATATAGCAAAAGTGAAAGCTCAAGCAGTCTATGAAGCCAAAACACTTTTGAACATTAGCCAGAATATCAGAAATGATATCAACAATCTTGATATCTGTATAAAGGACTTGAGAAAGAATTTGGAAAGAGGAAAATATATGTACATCCAGTGTACAAAATCAGAGACCTTGACAACAGAAGAAGATCAGAAGATGAAGATGAAGAAAGCAAAAATTCAGGATGAAACTAACTTTCTTTCAAGCCCCAATGTAAAGCTATCTGATGTTGAGAAAAAAATTTGTAAGATATATGATGGAATCAGAATTTTGCAAGATGAAAAGGATAGGAAAATGAAAAGATTCACTCTTTTAAGAGAGCACACTTCTATGAAGTTAAGTATTATTGAAGGGCAATTGGAAGAATGTCTTTCAGCTAAGACATCTTTTCAAAAGTTTAGCTTGAGAACCTCCAAGCATGTGAGATAGCATCTTATGGATTATGCACACTACTCAGTGTGGCAGATTCTATTAAGAAATCATGGGAGAAGGAGTTAGAGGCTATAAAGATTGATTTTGCATATTGTGTTGCAAGCCTATCGGCTTTGCAATATTGAATTAAGGTATAACTTTTTGTGAATACAATTTTGTAACCCTCCTTACCTTTATTTTGTCATTGTTGTCAAGGGGGAGAGATATATAGCAGAAAATTGATAAGAAAATGATAAGGATTGATACTCTTAGGGGGAGTACTATATTAGAGATAAGATTTTTGAGGAGTTATAAGGATAGTATATATATTTTATACTATGGCCACAATTTTGAGATTTTGAAGTTGTAAGACTTAGCCAATTTTCTCATATGTTGCCACCAATGACAAAGGGGGAGATTTTTGGCAATTTGGTTGAGTTGGTTACATAGATGTTGTCATTATGGAAACATATGATCTACATGAAGATCACACAGGTCAGAGAGCTAGTATGTTAGAGCGCAATGCGAAATTGTCTAAGTATGAGACAATGTGTTTTTACCAGTGAACCTGAAGATAGTTTTTGTTTGTGATGTCAACTGGAGTAATTTAAATGCTTGCACACTTGAACATAGACTCTATGGTGACTATTGAAGACTCATCTCAGAGCGCAAGTCAGTACAACATGTACGGAAGAAGTTGTGACAATTTTTCTAAAGACAGTGTTAAGCCGACATGACAAAATATCAAGACAAAATTGGTAAAGAGTTAATGGATTATTTTGTTTATCAAAATAATGACTTAACAATATAAAGGGATGACATCCTAGATGTTAACCCTTGGATAAAGTTATTTTTTAAAATGATAGCCGATTGGAAAGTTATTAATCTTAATAACTTGTATAAATGTAATTGTAAATTGTAAGAAGAATAATGAGAAGGAATGAATGTATGTAATAGTGATAGTGAAAGAGAAGCGAAAAGATATTGATGCAAGCAGTATAAGGTTATGTACCTTGACCTACTTTTGTAATCAGTAAATATTGTATATTACTTGTTTGGGCAGTGGGCTCATCTGGTAATCACATTTTGTACTGTCAACTCCTAACAGGGTTGAGGCTTCTAACAAAGCCTATAGTCCCTTAATCAGGACTGAGACACTATATGCATGTAATAGACTCCTAACAAGGTCAACATCCTTAACATGATACTTTTGATTAGTGGATCTTTGTGGGTACCATCCCCACCGGGGTTTTCCCTTGGCCAGGGTTTCCTCGAGAACAAATAATGTGTTATGAGTTCTTTAGTTTTATTGCTATGCATGTTGTTTAGCTTCTTATGTTATACATGTGTAAAGATAATCTATTATATCCATAATTGGGAAAAAGATAAAGTTTGTAGACTACTGATTCACCCCCCCCCTCTCAGTATTCCCTATTTCTAACATGAATGTCGACACAGAGCCAAGGATCCCATCATGCAAACATAGGAAAACCCCTACAGAAACAATCAAAATTTGACCAAGGCTAGAAGTAGGAATGCCCACTAGGAAATAAACCCCAACCAACCTCGCCCAACCGAAGCCCACAAACAAAGGCCTTCCAGAGATGACAGATGACTCTAGTGCATTCCAAACCCACTCAGCACCACCTAGATCTTCACACTTTGTGTCATCTTAGTGAGTTGTTTTTTAATGAATCTAGATTTTATGGTTGTTAGTATTTTTTATTGTTGGCTATAATTGAATGAAATTAACTTGATCTATCCAAGAGAGCTTGATCAGACCCTCTTTAATTAAAAACCTTTAGATGGAATCTTTCAATGTTTTAACTACTGAATTTTTAAAAAATTGAGATTATAAGATATCTCAAAAGTTGCAAACACTATTGTAGCATATATATATATATATATATATATATATATATTACTTGATATTTGGATCATATGAGTCAGGTCTATATAACAAATGGACTAATACATGTATATATCGATTTATATGTAAATAAGAACGTATATAATTACATCTATAGATAAATCAAGAAATTGAATCTACAAATAGGTTTATTAATAAGACTGTTTTATAAACTTAATATTAAATTTAAAATTAAAATATACCTATTTAGAAATTAATTTAATTATTCAATTTATAAAATTGTCTTAAACCAAATGATCTTTAGATACCTACCTGAATAGCCAATTCAAAAATGAAATACAAAATATCTACTATAAGATAATTTTACAAATTTAGTATTAAAATATAACTTATATTCTCAAATTAAATGAAATTAAATCATTCAATTTGTAAAATTGTCTTATAAAAAATTCTCTTGATTCCTGAATAGCCAATTCGAGGACTTTTTGTACCAGCCATCGTCTGTAACTATTATATTTGTCTGATTGTGCCCATTGTACTCTTACATAACTTTTACTGTTGCAAGGAATACGTAAGTAGTACAGGTTTTAAGTCTATTTAAAGTATGACAACGTTTCATAGCTGTTGCACCGAAAAGAGAACATAAATGAGAATACTGGTACCACAACCTCTGAAAAATTAGCTGCTATGACTGCTCAGCTGCACTCTGAAACTAACTTTACACTATGACCAATAATGCAGTGATCTGAGCAGAACTTACAAGCTTTAGCTTGCATAGTTTTATTACATAAATGTTACAGTATCAGAATTATAACAATTATTGATTGATAAGAAATTCAACCAGCAATCAAGTGCTTGGATCACTGATAAATACAATGGACTAACATGATTTTAAAAACTATTGCTTTTTGGATGGTGCAGCTTCAAATCCACCATCTGGTCGTTTCACAATTGTGTAAGGCATGTGGGTTCCAAGAAGTCTGTCCCAAAATACGAAGAAGGGCTGTGAGAAGTTGTATTTCACTCCATAGTGCTGGTGATGAATGTCATGATAAGCTGTGTTGTTCCTAAAGAAGATGTGAAAGGGATTTCCAGGCAGCATGAGTCCACAATGATCATCTACTCCTTTGATTGTTGCAAAGGAGAAAAAGAATATGGATGTCCTTGGGGTCATCCCTGAGAAAAGATATGACAGAGCACCACCAATTGTATCCAGAACCAAGCCCTCTAATGGATGATTGTATATTGCTCCATAAGGCCAGGGAACTATAAGCCTGTGGTGTCTTGAATGAATAGTCCGGTACAAGAATTTGTTATGGTGCATAAATCGGTGTAGAAAATACTGCCATGTGTCCAACACAAACATGGCTATCAGGAATTGTCTGGCCTGTACCATGAGTGAAGGTTGTAAAATTATTCCAGATTCTCCTGCTTCACCTGTCACCTGTAGTCCACCAAGTTTCACGAAGTTTATAATTGTAACAAATCGAATAAACCAATTACAACAAAACCAATAAACAAATTATAACAAAACCCAACAGAAAGATACAGAGATAGCCTCCAGAGTAACTGAAATCCCATTGAATTTTTTGGAGAGTTTCTATAGAAGGAAAACCATAAGCCAGCAATGAGAAATTATAGCACAAAAAAGTTAATTTTGTTGTTTCTGGATGTAAATACTTGTTTCATCAGCATTTTGGTTTACAATCTATGTTCCATCATCAAAACAAACAAGAGTACAATAAGATGTATGAAAGTCTACAAAAACTGAGGTATACATGCCCCAAAACGATTCCAGCAATCTATCTACATATTCTGCTAAAGAAAAACTCAAATAATCTGATGTCAAACCTCAAGATCTGGAGATAAATAACAGCATTGCTTTGTCATAACATATGATAAGATCATATGGTCCATGATATACTGCTTGTTATATATTTAAGACTGATTTTGATATTAAGACTGTTTTAGACTTCTATGCACTGTTAATATAAATTGGCTTGGGAATAATCAGCATTTTTGTTATGTTACTTTTAATATCAAAAATATATAATAAGATCATATATAGATATAACTCAAAAGAAAAAAATTATGCAGCAATATATTAAATTATGCAACTATTAGACATACCTTCAATAATATCATAGCAACCATAGCCTGCACTGCCTGCTGAAGCAAGACTCCTTTGACAACAGTACTCTTAGATACCAAATTTTTCATTTTTTCCTCAGCAAGAGTATGCATCCTGTATCTATCAAAATGTTCAAGTAAAACATAAAAGCCAGAATATACCCAATACACAATAATAGGTACGAATGTGCCCAAAGCCTCATCTGTCAGAAAAAACTCCTTCCATTCAGCCATTTTATTCTCAAACACCCAATTCTCCTCTTTATTCCCTGGTCCTTCCAAGCACTGCCTAAATAAGCACAGTTACAATATTCCTCTCGAATCAACAAAGAAAATTTAACAGTAAGAAACAATTAAAAGGTATCAGATATCACAAAAGAAACAGAAATTGTACTTCTTATTCAAGTACAGGTTGCCCTGAACTCAAATGACTCCCTAGTCAAACCCTGAAACCACTGATTCATTTGTAATCCCTTAGTGCTCTTCTGCCCATTCCTCCACCCTTTAAATCGTCTATATCAACTCTTCATTGTTTACAGCAGATCATTTTTTCTTACAGAAGATTATTATGAACTGCCAATAATTACACACAATAATGTGCTGCAAAGAAAGGGGTATGCCAGATTATCAATCTCCAATCCCGACTTTTCATTAATTAGCCGAGACCCAATTAGTGAAAATTGTGGAAGACAGTCCACCAACCTCCAAATCATTGGCAATCCCACAGCCAATCCAGTAAAACCCCATAAGGCCAAAAGGGCATTCAGAAATCCCTTCAACAAAGTCTTCCTCCGAAATCTCTTCCGGAAGTAAACGATAATGTCGAATTGAGGTAATTCTGGAATATAAGGAGAATTTACCCGTCCAAAAGTTAAAAGTTTGCATTTAAAATCAGTCGGTGCCTGATTATTCTAACTAAGAAAAAAACGAGCACTCCAAATTAAAAAGCCGCCAAAAACTCGTTGACAACCACCAACAATTAATCATCCCTCAACAAAATTGACAACTGAAAACCTTAATTATAAGAACTTCCATTCAACCCACCAAACCAAAGTGCTATCTGAAAACTGTTGTCTTAAAATCGGTAGCAAACGGATCTACACACATTGTAACTGAAAGCACTGTTCTTAAAACCAGCACTCGTAGATACCAAACTAAAACGGCGTTTAAAAACCTCCACATAACAACAATATTCCAGCAACTTTCTTTCTACATCGATTCTCTTAGGAAACACGTTCAATTGGTTAGCTTCCATAATTTACAAAATCCAATTAAATTAAGAGAACCTAAAAAGTTAAAACGTAGCTTTTGAAATTTATGTATTTATGAAATTGGTGGCCTACCGTTTTGTAATTTGAATTTGAATGCCTAATGGGGTTTCATTTTAATTTTTTTTTAGCAAATAATAAGTGAAAGCTAAGATATGATGATGACATGTGCTATTTTCATGGGTTTCATTTGAATTGATATTTATGATTTTGATGATACATATCTTTTTAGGTGTGGTTCGAGGAAGTTCATTTAAGCACCTCTAGTAAAGTTGGGGTGTCCTCACTTCCATGTGGTATCCCCGTTTGTTTTGTTGAATGATTTTGTTATAACTTAATTCAACATTTTGGCTTTTAATTATTGTATATTTTTTAATTATTGTGTATTTATTATGTATATTGTAAAAAGAGAGATAATTAATTGTGATTAATAAATGCAATGATTGTCTTTATGTAGTGTTTGTGGTGTGTCACAATCTAACATTTTGACTTTTAATTATTGTACAGTTGTTAAGCATATTGTAAAAAGAGATCTAGTTAATTGTAATTAATAAAGAGAATCATCAAAAATTTTATTAGTCACTCTTTTAGTATTCATTTGAATGATACAATGGGTTGATCTAGTTTAATTTAATATTTAGATTGATATAGGAATAAAGATTATATTAAAACTTATTAGAAATATTCTTGTGTCAGTATTGGTACTATTGTATGCTTATGTAT
Source organism: Chamaecyparis obtusa (assembly GCA_027943335.1). Taxonomy (NCBI): domain Eukaryota; kingdom Viridiplantae; phylum Streptophyta; class Pinopsida; order Cupressales; family Cupressaceae; genus Chamaecyparis; species Chamaecyparis obtusa. Next base: position 665,016 of record BSBK01003901.1, read on the forward strand.
CAAATGTGTGATTCATGGCCAATCATTTCATGTACTAAGTTGGTATTGAATTTTTATTGGAAAGAAAATAGAATAACCACTTTATGGAAGCAAGCATTCTAAATAAATAGTGGTAATTTACTATCATTAATATTAAGAACCATGAAGTGTCTAATTAGAAAACTTAAAGTGATTTTTTAATGCGAGGAATGATTAACTAGATTGTCTCCTAGAAAATTAATTTTTAGACATACTAAAATGATTGGATGCCTAGCTCTAGCATTTACATTTTTTTAATGGATGTTGTGTGTTCAATTTAGTGAAATTTTATCATATAAGAAAACTTAATAATTTATTAGTTCTTTCTCAACGTGATGAGGATTTTGAAGACTTCACCACCTCTAATAAACATGGGTTATTGGTTTCCTCTAGCCTAATTTAGCTATGATATTTGATGTTAAGACATTCTAAATTAAAATCCTTAAAATGAAAACAAACTAGTAGTGGTAAGTACACCATGACCTTTTCGTTTACTACTTAATGCTAATAAGTCTAAATTAAATATAGCACCAACATATCCTATATTTAAAAAAAATTATCAATAGAGGCTTATAATAACATATTGCATGGAATACACTTGACATTCTAGGTGAAAATTCAAAAAAATAGTAAATTTCTTGTTATCTAAAATCCAACAACTTACAATTGATGAAATAAATATCCTAACATTTTTATTGTGGCTATTGGAGCTCAAAATTGTAGATTTTTTCGGACTCTAAGAATATGCCATATTATATGATTAAGTTCAATAAACAGTTTTGGCCAACAAACAAAGTGAACCTAATATGGTTGTTGCTCCCTACACTTTAGTCTCTACAGTACCTAGGTGGGTCCATATTCAATGAAATACAAAAGATATGTTGTGTTATATGTATACAATTTTGGTCTTCTAAATGATCTACAAGATTCCTTATCCTAAAAAAAATTAAAAACATAAATCTTAAACTTAGATCAGATATATATATATGTGTGTTTGTGTGTGTGTGTGTGTTTTACATCTGAATATATGTATGTATGTATGTATGTACACACACACACATATATATACACACACACATACATACATACACACACACACACACACACACACACACACACACACACACACACACACATACACACACACACACACACACACACACACACACACACACACACACACACACACACACACATATATATATATATGTACATATATATATATACATATATATATATATATATATATATATATATATATATATATATATATATATATATATATACATATATATATACATATATATATATACATATATATATACATATATATGTATATATACATATATATATATATATACATATATATATACATATACATATACATATATATACATATACATATACATATATATACATATACATATATATATACATACATATACATATATATATACATACATATACATATATATATACATACATATACATATATATATATACATATACATATATATATATATATATATACATATATTTAGTTAATGTGTGTGTATATATATATATACATTACATATATATATATGTATATATATATACATACATATATTTAGTTAATGTGTATATATATATATATATATACATTACATATATATATGTATATATACATACATACATATATTTAGTTTATATATATATATATATATATATATATATATATATATATATATATATATATATATATATATATATATATGTATGTATGTATTACACCCACACATATATATATATACACATACATACATACATACATACATACATACATACATACATACATACATACATACATACATATATATATATATATATATATATATATATATATATATATATATATATGTATGTATGTATGTATGTATGTATGTATGTATGTATGTATGTATGTATGTATGTGTGTGTGTGTATATATACACATATATATATCTATATATATATGTGTGTGTGTATATGTGTGTATATATATACATATATTTTTACATATACATATACATATATATACATATATACACATCTATATATACATATATATATGATGGAGTTGATGAAAAAATAACCCACAGCTCCCAAGAACACCTGCACGCAAACACCTATCACAGAAAGAGAGAGAAGCAAATAGCTATGGAGACCTGAACGCATTGATCCATGAGAGAGGAGAAATCTTTGATGTTCAAAAACAAAAGTTGCAATCAATAATGAAATGTCAGAAAAGGTTTCAAAACAAGAGGAGATCAATCCTTATAAAAGGAGATCAGAAACCCTAAAAAGGTAAAACACTAGGTTGCATAATAATAATTAATAAAGATAATTAATTATTATATGCCTAAAGTTTAGCTTAAGTCAAAAGAGGTAATAAGTGACTGAATAATTAAATCAATATGATACAATTAATTAGTAAACACTTTATTACTCTAACACCCCCCCTTAAGATAAACTTTGCGAGAAGCTAAAAACCTAGAAATAACAACTGAAAGCAAATGGGTCCTGGCAACAAAGGCCTGATCAGGTACCCAAGTACAAAAGAGAGTCTCTACAAAGAGGAGAAATAGAGAAAACCACATGGGAAAAACTCTACTCCAAAAAGAGACAAAGACTAATCTGAAGGATTGAAGAAGCCTTCAAAAACTAGGAATGTTCCAGAAAATAGGAACAAAGATGAACATGTACAACATCACTGAAGCATGAAACTACAAACTCTGTCAAGAAGAAACTGATGATCTGAAGATGCTCCATAGAAATATGACCAGGTAGAGAAGACTGTAATCTGCATAATTGCCCTCAAATAACACTACTCGAATCAGGAGGCAAACAAAGGCAAACACCTGAACTCAAAGATACAGATGGCATAAACATGAAAAGCCTGAAGAGATGATCAATCAAAGCTAGAAGAGTGCATCCAAAAATAGGAAAGAAAAGAGTGTCCATATGGTAAATGATCCATCTCACCAGAATGCATAGGTACCCAGCCACTGCAACTGCCTAGTACATAGGATCAAATACTAAATACATGGCTCACACAATCAAACCAAGGAAGCAGTAGAACCAATAGTAGAAACCCCCCCATATTGCTAACAAGGGAGTAATGACAGGTACACTAAAAAGATCATCCAATATGAACTGCATGATGAAGATGAATCTAGAACATTGAATGTGCAGAGAGAGTACAAACACAAATAAAGATACCAGAGGCTAATGTCAGTGGAGGAATGCTCACATGAAAAAAGAAGATGGAAAACAAAGGCAAACATCAAACCCCCCTGGCACTTTATAATGGAGTGCAAGTACAAATAACATGAACATGTGCAAGATCCCATCAAAGCAATAGAATGACACTTTATCTCAGTGTGTGTGCATAAAAGAATGGTTTTAAAATTGAAGTATACACTGTTCAAAGAAGATCAAAGGCTTCTAAAACAAAAGAACAACCTAAGATGAGCCATCCCTCAAAGGGAAGAGATCCCAGGACCTAAAACAACCAAGATATCCACCAGACTACAAAAAAGTAAGAATCTGAATAAAATAAACTTGGGGAATAATTTAGAGAAATGACTCATAGCACTAAAAATATCACTTAACAGATTTCCAATGATATATTGTTTTCTGAAAATGGAGTCCGGATGTGCAAGATAGAGCTCCCGGAGTGCAAAACTGAAGATCTAGCTTTGACAGAGAAAAAAATCAAAAAAATATAACCAAAAAATATAACCTCTAGATTTGGAAAGATCTCAGAATTAGCTTTCCAACAATATCTCTTTTGCCAAATTTTGACACCAAATGCTCAAGATATGAGCAAAAAACCAATAGTTGCGGCCAACAGCTGCGATGGAGGGCCCAAAGAAGGTGTCTGCAAGGATCTGAGGATGGGTGACATCAAAAAAAGGATAAAAAACCACACTAAACCATCATATCTGATAAAATCTTAGAAAGAGCTTTCCATCAATATCTTGTTTTCCAAAAACGGAGCTCGGATGCAAGAGAACTGGATCCTGGAAGGCAAGAGGTTTGAAACACCACAATCACAAAGAACATCTAACTTTGACAAAAAAAAATAGAATCAAAATAGAAAAATCATAAAACCATACCAAAAATTTTGGATAAGGCTTAGAACCAGCTTTTCGATGATATATCGCATGCCCAATTACGATCCTAGATGCCCGAGATATTCGCAAAAAATGCCCAGGTACCCCTAAAAAACCAAAAAATGGTTTAAAAGCCTGCTAACGTTAGCAAACTAGGAGTCTGAATTTGACATCCAAATGGTCATCTAGAGCATATCCATTGGGGGCTAAAACAATAGACCCTGGTCATGTGGGTGACCAGGGGGCTAATATTCCAGTGCTGGGGCTGGCAACTGGTCCCCCACGTGACCGTGGGCGGAGCCCAGGCAGTGGCCGCTCAGGCGGAGAACTCAATGGTGGAGATCCCAATGGTGGAGATGCCAGTGGTACAGATGCCAGAGCATGGCAGAGAAGCCGAAGCGCTGTGGAGGGCAGTGGCAGAGAAGCCTGGTGGAGCTCAGTGGCTGCTTGGTGGAGCGCGGTGGAGTGTGGTGGCTGCCTTGTGCTGGGTGGCATGATGGCCGCAGGGCTGCTCATGGGTGGCCACCCATAAAAAAAAAAAAAAAAAATTTGGGAAAAATCACCGTATAGTCTCAATGTGCGTGCCAGGGCCGTATGGCCCTAGTAGGCAAAAAAAATTTTGCCTCAGAAGCCAACTTGTTAGAATTTGACAAGTCTTGTATGGATTTTAACTATCTCAGGCCTTCCAAATGCAACCCTAAGGTCCATTTGGGCCATAAATGCTCCAAAAACTACTGATCACCTCGAGATCCATGCCGGGGCTGATTGCAAAAAAAATTTCTCACAGATTCCAACTTTATCCAAATTGAACAAATTTTATATGGATCTTAGGGTTCTTGGATTCTTTGAACACAACTATGAGGTCTGTTTGAAGCCAAGATGACCAAAAAAATAGGTCCCCCCAGATCTAATAGGAAACCCTTTCTGAAAATGCAGATCTGACAAACACGACCGAATCTCTTAGGAAGAGGATAGGGGCAAGTAGATCTGAAGCTCTAATAACATGATGGAGTTGATAAAAAAACAACCCATGGCTCCCGAGAACATCTACATGCAAACACCTGTCACAGAAAGAGAGAGAAGCAAATAGCTTTGGAGACCTGAACGCATTGATCCACGAGAGAGGAGAAATCCTTGATGTGCAAAAATAAAAGTTGTAATCAATAATGAAATGTCAGAAAAGGTTTAAAAATAAGAGGAGATCAATCCTTATAAAAGGAGATCAGAAACCCTAAAAAGGTAAAACCCTAGGTTGCATAATAATAATTAATAAAGATAATTAATTATTATATGCCTAAAGTTTAGCTTAAGTCGAAAGAGGTAATAAGTGACTGAATAATTAAATCAAGATGATTCAATTAATCATTAAACACTTTATTACTCTAACAATATACATATATATACATGTATATGTATATATATACGAAGATGCTATAAATTTATCATCCAACACACTCGTTCTACATGCATTTCTCCTCCACCCTATATCGCCAACACACAAGCCCAACATGTTTTCACAATAGGAATTCCTTTCATGGGATCTCAAAACCCACCATCTACATCCCAAACTCCCACCATTACATCTACATTACCACCATCCTCCACGTTGCAATCCACGGCAAAAACATGTTCTCGTTGGAGCTTCACCCAAGCACAAATGCATGCCTTGGGAATACAAACCCAATTAGACATATTCATTCCCACGAACCCACAAGCAACCTTCCCTCAAGTAATGCAACACCAATCATCACAACCTCCACTAGCTTCATCTTTTCCTTCATACAACAATTATTTATCCATGTCACCCGCCACTTCTCAAGCCGTACCGCCACCCCAACAAAATTTTTTTGCCCATCTTGCTAGCTTCTTCACACAAGCACCTCCTTCTACTAGCTTCAAAATAACCACTCCACTACTTAGGAATGCATCCCATATACATTAGCCAAACACAAGGTCAAGTACATCAAGGCCCATTCTATCAAGAAGCTACACCATTCAATCAGCCTCCTCCATAATAGCAATACTTCCCAGTACATCAGTAATAACATCCCATCATCTCTCAGTAAAAATAAGAAACTCCATATCTTCCACAATAATACACCCCCCCACCTTAGCAGCAATATCCTCCACAACAACCATCACCCCAAAATCCATTTCAATCCTCTTACCTTGTTGGGAAATCTCCATATCCAACTCCATAATATCCTCCACAAAACCATCCATATTCGCTAGCACCATCAGATCCTTTCCCAATGGGAGTACCCACTCCAATGCCAATCAACACCAAATGGGAAGAAATGAAGAATGCTCTTAAGGAGCTTTGAGCTAGAATAGAGAGAAAAGATTTCAAATTCAAGGAGGTATGTCCCTATCCATTTGATAGATCAATCACAAAAATCCCCTTCCCTAAACACTTTGAGACACCCAAGTTTGACAAATATCATAGAAAGGGAGATCCAGCTAGCCATGTCAAGGAATTCTATATGGCTTGCCAAGAGGTTACGTACAATGACAATTTCCTCATGCACCTCTTCCCCAAGAGCTTGGAATGGACTGCTATTGAATGGTTCTACAAGATACCTTATGGGATAATCACAACCTTTGCAAAAATCTTTGAGAAGTTTGTATCCCAATACACTCATAATGTTGAAAATGAGTTAGCCTTGTTAGACCTCTACAACTCAAAATTGAAAGGAGGTGAGAGCCTAGCTAATTACCTACAACAATGGGAAAACCTCACCACAAGGTTATCATATTAGCCATCTGAGAAACATCTCACTAAAATATTCATCAATAACCTACATCCTAAGCTATCTCATTTCATGAGGATGAACTAGATCCAAACCTACCAAGACATCAAAGGAAAAGGGATAGACATTGAAAGAGACCTCTTAGACGAAGGGAAAATATAACACTGCAAAGATGATTCGTATGGAAAACCCAGTAATGCAAAGCCTTGCTACTGAAATAGGAACAAGAACATTGTCACAAATGGAGCCACATACAACAAACATGTCCAAATTATTGTGGTTGGTCCTATAACTACTCCTGCATATCAACAAAAACAACCCCCAATCAATCAACAACCTATGTAGCACTATCAATAGCAAGCAAACCAACCAAACCAAGAAAATCAAGCCAATGTCATATCAATTACTCCAGCACAAAATAGGCCTCGAATCCAAACCAATTAATGATGTACCTTCACCCCTCTTGGTGAACCACTGGACATAATCTTCCATCAAATTGCAAAATCCAATCTAATCACCTACCCTCCAACTAGTAATTTGATGATGCAACTCCCAAGCCAACATAGTACAAGGAAATTGAATACTGTGACTATCATCATGTTAAAGGAAATGCTACCCTCAAGTGCATGAAACTAAAGCACTATATCCAATATATCATCAATAGAAAGGAGATCCAAGTGGACGTGTATGCACAACCTTCACCAAATGCCAATCTACAAATCTATCATAATGTGTTCCCTCAACACAATGCTGGAAAGAACCAAGTCAATGCTAATCTTCCACCCCAGAACCAAGGCAAAGGCAAACGAGGAGACTATGTCAATTAGAAAGACTATAGTACTACCCAAATCAACTATGAAAACTTTGTCAGATGCATAATCCAAGTTGAGCCCACCATGAATGTCATCCATGTCAAGGGAGAAGATAGTCAGTGTGCGGTCACCACATGAAGAGGTCGAATATCTTTCATTAGTGCTAACCCAAGGCTAGCTCACAATGCATAGTATAACCTTCTAGAACACCTTGGGAATACACCTGTCCAAATCTCCATCCTCTACCTTCTCTGCACTTGACCCATCCACTAAGAAATCCTTAACAGAGCTCTCCAAGAAGGACAAGTCCCCACAGATATAAACACCATCTAGTTTCAGAACCTTGTGGGAACCTATCAGCATCTTGTGCTCTTTCCTTCAAGCCTTCTTACATAGCATCTGTTGAGCCTGACCATAATCTCCCACTCTGCATCGACATCATGGTCAAAGATTTTTCCATCAAAAGGGTCATGATAGATAATGGCTCATCCCTAAACTTGTACACTTTAAAATTAATCCAACAAGTGGGATTCATAGAGGCCGATATATCACACAATGTTATCACCATCAAGGCCTATGATAACTTGGAGCATACCTTAGAAGGTACCATTCTTTTTCCTATTAAGCTAGGCCATATAATTCAAGATGTCATTTGCAACTTTGTTGATCTAGATCTACCATATAGCATAATCCTCACTCGACCATGGATTCATTCCATTAAATCTGTACCATCTACTTATCACCGGTTTCTCAAATTTCTACATCAACACACTAAGATCACCATCCATGCAGATCCCCAACCCTTCATATATTGTCATGCAGTGGAAGCTTCATTCCCCTATTACACTCATTGTCCTAGAATCGACATTGGCACTTCCATTGCTAGCTCATCCTAATCCCATAGCAATCTAGAAATAATCTTATCCTCCACTCTCTCCTCCATCAAGATCAACAACCAAGGCTATGGTGAGTACAACCTAAATTATGCATTTTCAACTTAAGGTCCCTATCTATTTATCCACATACACAAGGGTGCCCAAGTGACCAAAGAAATCCTACTCTAGTCGATCCCAAAATCAAGCAATTGGGGCCATTAACTTTTTTTTCCCATAGAATCATAAATAGTCTAGAGATGGACCCTAACATTAGAAGGGGGCTATAAAAAGATCCCCCACCTCCTAACACTGAGCTCTTCAGTTACTTCAAAGATAAATATCCTTCATCGCACAAATATGCTATAGAGAAATAGAAATATCAAGGTAGTGGTCTAAGACCAAAAGAAGCTGGCAAAAAAGATCCAATCAAAGCCTTGCAAAATCCTAAACATCAAGGTCTTGGCTTTAATACCCCTCATCTACACATATAAGGTCCCCATACCACAACTAGGGGCACTAATCCACCAAACATCTCTCTCTTGAATATCTAGGACGAACTCATAGAAATCGAAGACATCCTTGAAGAGGAAGAAAATAAATCCTACAATGACATCTTCGACAATGATACCCACTTGGGAAATTATGTCCTCAATAAAATTGACATTAATGTCATCTAACTTCCCCTCATCCATCCCGAACTCATAGACTTGGTTCAAACAAGCATCGTGCATATTGATGAGATCCAAAGCACAAAAGCACTCCTAAGATTCATGGGAGCATCAGGCTAGAAATCAGATCAAGAGAAAGAATTTGCTTGTGTCTTCAAGCTTGACCCTAAAGGATACTTTGGGGAAGAGGAAGTCTTAATCTACAAAATTGAAAAAGAAAAAGAAAAGAATGAGTCCTTTTGTGAAAAGCCCTCTAGGGCACATTCTGACTCTTAAAAAGTAAAAATAAAGGGTGTATCTTCTCGTGAAAACCTCTTTGAGATGCTAGAAGATGAGGACTTTCCTCTCCCCCATTCAGGAGTACATGCCTAAACAATCATCCATCATGATCAAAAAAATAAAGCCATTCAACTTTGGAACAAAAGGATACCCAAGGATTACCTATATTGTCACATCTCTAACTGAAGCTGAAGCACTAGCTTTCACAGTGCTCCCCAGCGAACCCACTATCAATTTTTCATGGTCATACACATATTCCAAGGCTTGATCCAAACCTAGTTTTTCATCATCTTGCTATTGACCCAACTGCCAAACCAATAAAGAAAAAGCTAATAAAAATACATCCAAAAGTGGCCCTTCTTGTAAAGGTAAAATTAGAGAAGCTACTACAAGCCAAAATCATCAGAGCTATAGATTATTCATAGTGGATCTCAAACATGGTGCCTATCACTAAGCCTTTAGGTGAGATCAAAATTTGCATAGACTTTAGAGACTTCAATAAAGCATGTCCAAAAGATGATTTTCCCTTATGCAACATCGACATGATAGTTGATCTCATAGTAGGCCATGAGATGTTGTAACTTATGGATGGATTATCAAGGTACAATCAAATCAAAATAGTAGAGGAAGATCAGAAAAAAATAGCATTCACAACACCATGGGGTACCTTCTACTACAATATGATGTCATTTGAGCTAAAGAATGTAGGGGCTACTTATCAGCGAGCAATGACAACTATCTTCCAGGATATGATACACAAGATCTTGGAAGACTATGTGAATGATATCCTTGCAAAATCCAAGACACAACTAGAACACCTCGACATCCTCAAGAATGTGTTTGATCACCTCCATCATTACAACTTAAAGCTAAATCCAAAGAAATGTGTATTCAGCATAACATCTGGAAAGTTACTAGGCTCCATCGTATCACAACACGGCATACAGATTGACTCCAAAAAGGTCAAAGCCAGAATAGAAATGCCTCCACCTAGAACACTCAAGCAACTCAGAAGCCTACAAGGTAAAATTTAATTAGTTTATTATTTCATATCACAACTAGCAGATAAGTGCTAACCTTTCATGCATCTACTTTGCAAGGACACGAGCTTCAAATTGCATCCCATCTGCCAAAGAAGCTTTGAGAAGCTAAAAGAATATCTAGCCAACTCTCCCATCCTTGTACCATGAGTTCCAATATTCCCCTTGATCTTATACATCTCTACAACCACTACAACATTGGGGACACTATTAGCACAACTTGATAACAACAAAAAATAAAGGGCTATCTATTATATCAATCGAACTCTTGTCAAATATGAGCTCAACTACTCACCAATGGAAAAATCATTCCTCACGGTGGTATTTTCCACTCAAAATCTTTAGCATTATATGCTTAGCCACACCATTAATCTCAAATCAAAGGTTGAACCACTTAAGTATCTTCTATCCAGGATAATATTAATAGGCCAAATAGAAAAATGGGTCATACTGTTAAGTGAGTTCGATATCCAGTACATAGACAAAAAAAAAATCAAAGGACAAGTCATTTCCAATCAGTTAGCTAAAGCACCCTTGGAAGATGCATCCACTAATCATGGAATTTCCTGATGAGAAGCTATGCATGATTGATGAACAACCAATATGGAGGCTATACTTTGATGGCTCCTATACATCACATGGGTTAGGGTCAGGAATCCTATTTGTCACTCCTTAAGGTGACTATATCCCTAAATCATTCAAATTAGGATTCCCTTGCACCAACAACATTGTAGAATACGAGGCACTCATCTTATGACTCAAAACAGACATCCAATGGAATATCACAAAACTACAAGTATTTGGGATTCACAATTGATAATCAAGAAATTCCTGGATGAATATCAAACAAAGGATGAGAAGTTGTTACCCTACAAGGAACTAGTGGACAAATTGAAAGAGCACTTCCTGAGCCTATAGTTCACATAGATACCAAGGCTAAAAAAGAAAGTTGTCGATATAATGGCAACCATCAAATCCTTACTGGAGATCCCTCATGACTCATCGCAGTATGAATTCTTGGTCAAGCAGCTACACACACCTTACTATGAGGACAACGATTCAGAAATGGTGTGCATCCTGGTTGCTCCTCAATCCCCATGCTACCATGACATTCATGCATATCTTAAAAATTGTATCATATCTCCCCATCTCACAAACACCCAATGCCAAAACCTAATTCACATAGCATCCTCACTACACTCTTTTAGCCAACGCCCTTTATTGTTGAGGATAACACATCATGCTCTCTAGGTCCTTATATTCAAAAGAGGTCATCTTGTCTTTACAATAGGTTCATGCTAGAATTTGTGACGCCTACACAAGTGACATGGTCCTAGCAAAGAAGCTTCTTAGAGTTAGGTATTACTAGCCAACAATGAGACATGATGCATGTGAATTTGTCAAGAAATGTTTACCATGTCAGTGGCATGGTAATTTGATTCATGCCCCAACTCAAGACTTATGACCTATCATGCCACCATGGCCCTTCTCTTTTTGGGGCTTCAACCTCATCATCTTGACCACTCTCCTTTCCTCCAATTGACACAAATATATCATAATGACCACCAAATAATTTACAAAGTAGGTTGAAGAAATTTTTCTCATCCTCATTACTGGCATTCAGATATCCAAGTTCATCCTCTACCATATCATCTTCCGCTTTGGCATCCCATCCACTATCTTCATAGATCAAGGCAATCCCTTTAAAAACTAGCATGTGGATGATCTATGTGCTAGAATCTAGATCCATCACCTTTTCTCCAGCCCATAGTTCTCTCAAGGAAATAGCCAAGCTGAGGAAACCAATAAAACCATCCTAAAAATCCTCAAGAAGGTTATCAATGATTCTGGTAGTGATTGGCACCTCCAAATAGATCCTTCTTTTGGCCTATCATACTTCTTATCACACTCCCATAAGCACCACCCCATACTCCCTTATATATGGTGCCGAATCCATTCTACCAATTGAGGTCAAGCTCCTATCATTGTGTGTATCCATGAAAAATTATATCGCAGATGAAGACTATCATGTGGCACACCTCACACAGCTAGACCTATTAGATGAGAAGAGGAAGAAAGCATATGATCACTTAGTTGCATACCAGAATCAACTCAAAAGGAGCTATAACAAAAAGGTCCATCCTAGATAGTTCTAGGTCAATGACATCGTCCTCAAATAAAATCAAAAAGTACAAGCACATCAAGATAAAAAAGGGAAGTTTGAACCTACTTGGTTGGGTCCCTATGTTGTCATAGCATGCTTTCGCTCTTGAGCTTATCAATTATCAATATTAGAAGATGAGCTCTTGAATGATCATATAAACATAATCCATCTAATGCAGTTCTATGCTTGAACCATATCCTATCTAAATCTATAAAATCCATTAAAATTGGAAAATCTAGAAAAACACAAAAAAGAAAAGAAAAATAATCGTCCAATGGTGAAAGCTTTCCAGTTCAAGTGCCTTGGAAAAGTATGTTGGTGAAAACCTAGAAATAGGCACCATACATAGTGGACTGGTCCATTCTCTATCAAACTCCTATCCCCTCGTCCCATTCATTCCAATCTCAATTAACATCCCAATCCCCACCACCAACCCATCCAATCCCAAGGTGTTCTATCCTCAAGCCTATCCAACATAGAAATCACACTCATATCCCCAATTGTGAGCTTCCTATATATATCCTATATAGTGATATCTTCCTATCACAATCCCTGAGCTTTTGTACATATCCACTGTAAATATCTCCTTGTCTATTGTACATATTATCATGTCTTGTTGTACACATCCTCGCCAATCCTACAACAACATTTGATCTGATAACTAATCCCACTCAGCCCTATACTTTAGCAACATCTTTTGTCGACTATCCTTGATCACATGATTATCCTTGATTCATCATTTTCCACCAAACAACACAACATTCTCCTCATCAAATCGGTCCTTATAGAATGCATCCTTCCTCATGTCCAACCTAATCTTCTTTCATTAATTAATCAGGTCCATGTAGGATGTATCCTTCCTCACGTTCTGATCTAATATTCTACCCATCAATCAAATCAATCCTTCTCCTTGGGAAAGGACAACTATTTGGATTTATCAATTTGGTCTTGGATTTTGTCCTTTGGATCTTTTTTATCTTTTAGGGTTTCTCATTGCTGCTCTCCTCAAATTCACCACAATCCTTTATATCATGGTGCACTACAAATGAGCGCAATTTGAGGCAAGTTCATTTGATCTTTTGCTTCTATCTATGAGTCAGTCATATATGACCCTTGCACATTTCACCTATGATCTTTTGGGCTACCTGTTGTACTTGGAAACTATTTCTTGTTTATGGTTTCTCTAGCATAATTTCTACCATGCCTTCTCTTGGATTCATGTGTGCTACTGGGGAAAACCTTGTGTTTCCTTTTGTGTCATTCCTCTGCAATACTGGTGAAAAGCCCTTTTGTTCCTAGTAACCTTGGTAGGTCTCTAGCATTTCCATATCAAACTAGGTTGTTCTCTCCACATTTACACAATGATCTCACCAAATCCCCCTCATCCTCCATCATATAGATTAATCTTGCATCTTTCATCTTTCATATAGCTTCATCCTGCATCTTGCATCTCACATCATATTGCATTCATGAATCTTTTCTTTTGGAAGGACATTTGTTTATCCCCCCTTCTCATCTTTCTTCATCCTTTAATTCCATTCCTCTTTATGTCCTTTTTCAAGAAAATTCCCCAAAGTTTCTTCTTTGCATTCTTTTCTCGAGGGGGCACAACCCCTTATTCTTCTAAATTTTAGCCTGGGGCATCCTATTTTCTTGTCTTTGATGCCATGCCACTTGTGGCATTGTATCAAAGAGGGGAAAAATATAGACACCTAAAAATCCAATTGTTAATTAAAAATATTTTAGTTGATTAAAGACTTGATGACATCATCATTTACTAATTATTATTTAATTAATTAATTCATGTTTATTTTCATTATCCCTTCTCCTATTTTAATTAAAGACATTTAATTAAGAAACCCCTCCCAAAAATATTTAAATCTAATTTGAATGTTAATTTCTCCAATTTATTAATTATTTAATAAATTATGTCTCAAAACCCTTTAACCAAAAAACCTAGACATCTTCTAGAAAACCCTAAACCTATCCTCACTTTCCTAATCACTCCCTAACCCTGCTTAAGGGATGATTCCTAACCCTCTTAGCCTAAACCCTCATCCTTTGACTTCTGGTCAACCACCCTCATTAATGAGTCATACATGCTCATTAATGGCCCCTTACACCATCATTAATGGATCTTACAGCCTCTTAATGAAGCCCATGTCTCCTCTTCCATCTTGGTCCGTTGGCACTTTTCACTAGTGTTTCTCACACATGTGAGCAACCCTTAACCCTTATCCCTTTGACCATACCTCTAACCATACCCCTAACCTTACTCCTAACCCTAACTCTGACCCTAACTACCTTCGTAAACCAAGCCCTTCCTCAAATCCTATAAATAGCCTCCCTTCCGAGAGAAATTGTAACTAATTCACATATCATTTTCATGAATTTTTATTCTAAGCATTTTTATCTAGATTCTTCATAATATAAGCATAATTGTTAGATTTACTTCTATTTTATGCTTTCATAACTCACCTTAGCATAGATTAATGGATTAAATTAGTTCATTTTCAAGCTTTGCATATCATTTCCATATCGTATCATACTCATCTTTAAGTTAAAATGAACCTTGTATCTCATCAATAGCTCCAATCTGTATCTTGTTCCATTTTGGATCCTTGGGACTCTAGGGGAAAAATAGGTTCATGAATACCTAGTTTTGTACCATTATGAATATCCATGGTTCCTAAATGATCCTAATCCTTCCTAAATAGCATTGGGGACATTCTTGTTTTGTTTCGAGAGCATACCCACATCCCTATTATAAGACCAAATTAAACGGTGACAAGGTGCTCCTATTTTAGCTCAATCTAAGGTTGCTTGTGAATAGTTTTCTATATGTTACGTATATGATACTTCTAAATAATGTCTAACTTTCTACGCATGCTCTGAATATATTAGGTTCACATCATCCATAGGTCCTAATAGTTCCTAGTAAGGTCTAGTTAGGTCTAATTGGTCCTAATTGGTCTAATAGGTTCTAGGCAAGGATAGTTAGGTCTAATTGGTCCTAATTTGTCTAATAGGTCCTTATAGGTCCTAGTCAGGTCTAGTTAGGTATACTTGGTCCTAATAGGTCCTAATAGGTGTAGTTAGGTCTATTTGGTCTAGTTAGACCTCTAATTGGTCCCATTGGGTCTAATTGCTCCTAATAGGTCCTAGTTAGGTCTAGTTAGGTCTAATTGGTCCTAATAGGTCAAGTTGATGCAGGAGCATCCTGGGTGTAAGAGCAATCTTGCATCACCCAAAAATATTTCTATTTTTTTTTATATTCAATAAGGGCTATTTTATGCAGAGCTGCTATTTATGAAAAGTTACTATTTTTGGTAATTTTCGTATGTGCTCAGAATGATCTAATTTCTTTCTTGGAGGTTCATTTTGGTCATATAAGCCTGCCAGTAAAGTTTCATTGCCAGATCAAGTGTATATTGGAAGATATTGAAGATTTTCGGTATTGGCAGTAGGGTACAGAAACTTTGAACTCAGTTTTGAAGGCTTTAGAGGCCCCGGATGAGGTCAAAAATTTGGGTGATGGGCGCTTGCACGGGTCAAGCCTGTAGAGCGCTTCGTGGTGTTTCCGAAATGGGGTTATAATAGCCGATCGGGTCAACTAGTGATGACTTATGGTCTTCGAAAGTTGGGCCACCCGAAATGGCGAAAAATAATTTTCTTCAAAATTTTTGTTCGGGTTTCAAAGGTTATCTTGAGCCGACTATGATGTAATAAAATGTAAAATAAAATAATTCTAAGTTTGGTCGGCCTTATTGGCTAAAATTCCGGAACCTTCCAGGCGGTGGAAAATTGCCTATATAAGGAAGGCTGTATTATTGTCTTAGGCAGTTCAGAATAGTTCTCGGTAGTAGATCTGGGTAATAGCTCGAGACTTTGTCCTACAGAATATTGTAAGGGAATGCCCATGTGGCTTTGCATATTGTAATTTTGGAAGTTTGTAATTCCACATTTGTGGAGATAATAAGAAGCCAATTTTCTGTTCTTGCATATTGTTGTTGTTTCTCTATTTCTGTTATGTGTTTGTGGTATTAAGGGGAGCACCCTTCATCAGGTGGTATCAGAGCAGGAGTTCTTGAGTGTGTAAATAGATCACTGATCATGAGGTAGTTTGCACCAGGACCATGGCTAGGGTTTCAGCGCGCATCGTAAAAATGCCTCCACGAAGGGAACGTGGCGGAAGAGCTGGTGTTGTAACACCTGAGGTTAGGGAGCTGCAGAGACAAGTGCGAGCATTGCAAGAAGAGATTCGCAGAGGAATGAATCTTAATGTCAGAGATGAAAGCGAGGATGAAGCCGAAGAAGAATATCAAGAAGGAGAAGTCAAAATTGTGAACCAGGAGGAAGAAAGACTTTTTCGGGCCATTTCTAAGATTGGGAAAAGACCTAAGATTGAGGTTCCTACATTTTCTTGAAATCTTAACCCAGAAGAATTGATCGACTGGATCAATGAATGTGAGGAATATTTTGAGTATGAAGATGTTGACGATCCTGATAGGGTCAAATTTGTGAAAGCCAACTAAAAGGTCATGTGAAGATATGGTGGCAAGAGATTCAGTTGGAGCGAAATAGAAGGGGAAAGGAGAAAATCATGAGATGGGATCGGATGGTGGATAAATTGAAGCGGCAGTTCATTCCTATTGATTATGAGCTTGACCTACTGAAGAAAATGCAGAGTTTGAAGCAAGAAAGAAGATCTGTTCAGGAGTATACAGAGGAGTTCTATCGACTTCTCATCAGAACAGGCCACGCAGAAACTGACAAGGAGAAAGTTGCTTGATACCTTAATGGGTTAAGGCCAAGCATTCAGGAGGAGCTGAATCTGGTTCAAATGAACAATATTGAAGAGGCATACCAGTTTTCCCTAAAAGTAGAGGAAAAGCTAAACAAGAAGTTTGAGAGAAGACAAAATGGAAGAGGTCACGGTGGACGATCTGGTGGACGGTCATATGGTGGCCGAAATGAGGATCCGAAAAAGAAGGATGAGGCCATTAGTAGTCAGAATCAGCGAGGAAATAATTCCAATCACTTCCAAGATTAGAATAATAGAGATCAGAGAGGAAGAGGAAGAGGACAAGGATCTGGAAGAGGTGGCTTCCATGGAACATGTTTTCATTGTGGAGAAGAAGGTCATAGGGCATTTGAATGTCCTTAGCACCAAGGCAGAACAGACAGGAGAAATGAAAGCCAGGCCAGAGTTGCACATGTAGATGAAGATGCCAGATCATCAAATTCTGAAGATGTTGAAAGAGGAGAAATGTTGATTAACAGAAGAGTCCTGTTGAGTAGTGAGAATGAACCTGAGCAAAGGAGGAGCCTGTTTCACACCAGGTGCAAGTGTGAAGGTAAATGTTGTGATGTGATTATTGATAGTGGAAGCACTGACAATTTGGTGTCAGAAGAGATGGTGAAAAAGTTGAAGCTCAAGAGATAGAAACACCCACATCCATATCGGATTGCCTGGGTACAGGATGACCACAAGGTCATGGTCAATGAACAATGCCTAGTGAAGTTCAAGATTGGCGAATACCAAGATGAGGTATTGTGTGATATCATATCTATGGATGCATGTCATATGTTGTTGGGTAGACCATGGCAGTTTGACAGATGTGCTGTACATGATGGTTGTACGAATACCTATTCCCTGACAAAGGATGGAGTGTGACATAAGCTAAAGCCATTGAAGGAGACTAAAGAAAGGGTATGTGGTAATGCAAGGATAACTTTTGTTGATGGAAGAAATTTCCTAGATGGTATGAGGCATGAGCATGTATGTTTTGCTTTAATTCCAAAAGCTGGTAAAGAGGAAGTAGAAGATGTTCCTGTAGAAGTTGTAGATTTTTTGAATGAGTTTCAGGATATTATATCCGATAACATGCCTGATGGATTACCACCAGTCAGGAAGATCAGTCATCAGATGGACTTGATCCCAGGAGCGAGTTTGCCGAATAAGGCAGCACACAGAATGACACCTGTAGAAAGTGAGGAGTTGAACAGACAAGTACATGAACTGTTACAGAAAGGATTGATCCATGAGAGTCTGAGTCCCTGTGCTATACCAGTAGTATTAGCACCAAAGAAGAATGAAGAATGGAGGATGTGTACAGATTCTAGGGCAATAAACAAGATCACAATCAAGTACAGGTTTCCATTGCCACGAATGGATGATATTATGGACTGTTTGAGTGGAGCTGTGTATTTCTCAAAGATAGATCTGAAAAGTGGATATCATCATATTCAGATCAGAGAAGGAGATGAATGGAAGACTGCCTTCAAGACAAAGGAAGGACTGTATGAGTGGTTAGTCATGCCTTTTGGGCTAACCAATGCACCGAGCACTTTCATGCGGCTCATGAACGAGGTTCTGAAAGAATTTCTTGGTAAGTTTGTCATTGTTTACCTAGATGATATTTTGATCTTTAGTAAGACATTGGATGAGCATATGATGCATATTCGTATGGTATTTGAGAAGTTGAGAGAAGAGAAATTGTTGATTAATTTGAAGAAGTGCAGTTTTGTGAAGAAAGAGTTAGTGTATTTGGGATTTGTAGTTTCAGTAGAAGGTCTAAAAATGGACCCAGAGAAGGTACAGGCTATCCTTGAATGGCCTACTCCAAGGAGTGCTACTGAGGTAAGATCTTTTCACGGTCTAGCTAGCTTTTACAGAAATTTTATCAGAAATTTTAGCAGTATTTATGGACCCTTGACTGAAACAATGAGAGGGGATAGAAAAGAGTTTAAGTGGACTAATGGGGCAGAAAATAGTTTTCAGTTGTTGAAACAAAAAGTTACAGAACAACCCATTTTAGCACTTCTAGATTTTAATAAGGTGTTTCAAGTAGATTGTGATGCTAGTGGTACTGCAATAGGAGCTGTTATGAGCCAAGAAGGTAAACCTGTTGCTTATTTCAGTGAGAAGTTAAATGATGCCAAGAGGAAATATTTTGTTTATGATCAGGAATTTTATGCTATAGTTCAGGCATTAAAGAAGTGGAGACATTATCTGCTTCCTAAGGAGTTTGTTTTGTATACTGATCATCAAGCTTTGCAATATTTGAATAGTCAAGGAAAATTGAATCAAAGGCATTTGAAATGGGTTGAGTTTTTGCAGAGTTATACATTTGTTTTGAAACACAAGAGTGGAAAGTCTAATAGGGTTGCAGATGCTCTTAGCAGAAGGCAACTATTGCTGACAGAAATGTAGATTGAAGTGGTTGGGTTCAAGGAACTCAAGAATTTATATCCAGAGGATCCTGATTTTGGGGAAGCTTGGAAAGCTTGTGCAGAACCTGTTACTCTAGACAGGACAAAATGGTTGGATTTCATCATCCAGGATGATATGCTATTCAGAGGGAATCAGTTGTGCATTCCACGAAGTTCTATGAGGGAGAATCTCATCAAGGAGAAGCATAGTGGAGGATTGGCTGGACATTTTGGTCGTGATAAAACCCTTGGTCTGGTTAGTGAGAATTATTATTGGCCACAGTTGTAGCAAGATGTGAAGAAGTTTGTACAGAGTTGTAGAGTATGTCAGATGGCGAAAGGAGTGAAGTAGAATATAGGGTTGTATCAGCCATTACCCGTACCAGATAAGCCTTGGGAGGATATCAACATGGACTTTGTTCTTGGTTTACCAAGGACTCAGTGGGGACATGATTCAATTTTTGTGGTGGTTGACAGATTTTCAAAGATGGCACATTTCATTCCCTGCAAGAAGACTAATGATGCTGTTCATGTAGTGGAATTGTTTTTCAGAGAAGTAGTGAGACTTCATGGTTTGCCAAAGACCATAGTTTTAGATCGAGACACTAAGTTTGTTGGATATTTCTGGCGTACGTTGTGGAAGAAGTTGAAGATAGATTTGAAGTTCAGTTCATCACATCATCCACAGACTGATGGATAGACAGAGGTGGTGAATAGGAGTTTGAGAAATTTGCTGAGATGTTTGGTTGGAGATAAGCCAACAGGATGGGATTTGATTTTACCACAGGCAGAATTTGCATACAATAATTCTGTCAACAGGAGCACTGGTAAATCACCATTCCAGATTGTATATGGAAGTAGTCCAAGAAATGCATCTGAATTGAGGAAGATAGATAAAGGAGAAATAAGTAGTGCTGAAGCTAAAGAGTTTGCAGAACACTTGAAGAACATCCATGAAGAGGTGAGGAAGCATATTACCAAGATGAGCGCATAGTATAAGGCTAAGGCAAATGAGAAAAGGAGGTATAAGGAATTTCAGGTTGGTGATGAAGTCATGGTTCATTTGCGGAAGGAGCGGTTTCCAGTTGGTACATATAACAAGCTGAAAATGAAGAAGTTTGGACCATGTAGGATACTGAAGAAACATGATTCAGGAAACACATATGAGGTAGAATTTCCTACTGAGCTAAATATTTCACCAATTTTTAACATTTCAGATCTGACAGAGTATCATGAAGGAGGTGTTGAAGATGAGATCACAACAGCACAGTGGTGTATTCCAGCAACTAGTTTAGACACAAAGGAGATCGAAGATATATTGGACAGTCGTGTTGGTAGAAGCACAAGGAACATGACATATGAAGAATATCTGGTCAAGTGGAAAGGATGACCTGTTGAAGATTCATCATGGTTGACAAAGGAGGAGGTTAACCGTCTTGGTTTTCCTCTGCACACCTGAGTCATGACAGGGTCACTTCTCAAATTACCCTGGGTGTCTGATGCAGGAGCATCCTGGGTGTAAGAGCAATCTTGCATCACCCAAAAATATTTCTATTTTTTTTTATATTCAATAAGGGCTATTTTGTACAGAGTTGCTATTTATGAAAAGTTACTATTTTTGGTATTTTCGTATGTGCTCAGAATGATCTGATTTCTTTCTTGGAGGTTCATTTTGGTCATATAAGCCTGCCAGTAAAGTTTCATTGCCAGATCAAGTGTATATTGGAAGATATTGAAGATTTTCGGTATTGGCAGCAGGGTACAGAAACTTTGAACTCAGTTTTGAAGGCTTTAGAGGCCCCGGATGAGGTCAAAAATTTGGGTGACGGGCACTTGCGCGGGTCAAGCCTGTAGAGCACTTCGTGGCACTTTTGAAATGGGGTTATAATAGCCGATCGGGTCAACTGGTGATGACTTATGGTTTTCGGAAGTTGGGCCACCTGAAATGGTGGAAAATAATTTTCTTCAAAATTTCTGTTCGGGTTTCAAAGGTTATCTTGAGCCGACTATGATGTAATAAAATGTAAAATAAAATAATTCTAAGTTTGGTCGGCCTTATTGGCTAAAATTCTGGAACCTTCCAGGGGGTGGAAAATTGCCTATATAAGGAAGGCTGTATTATTGTCTTAGGCAGTTCAGAATAGTTCTCGGTAGTAGATCTGGGTAATAGCTCGAGGCTTTGTCCTACAGAATATTGTAAGGGAATGCCCATGTGGCTTTGCATATTGTAATTTTGGAAGTTTGTAATTCCACATTTGTGGAGATAATAAGAAGCCAATTTTTTGTTCTTGCATATTGTTGTTGTTTCTCTATTTCTGTTATGTGTTTGTGGTATTAAGGGGAGCACCCTTCATCACAAGTTAGGTATAATTGGTCTGCATTAGACCTCTAATTGGTCCTCTTAGGTCCTAATAGGTCCTAGTTGGTTGTAATAGGTCCTAATTGGTCCTAATAGGTGGACAAATTGGTCCTAATAGGTATAGATAGGTTTAGTTAGGTCTATTTGGTCCTAATAGGTTATAATACTTCTAATTTGTTAGGCTAATAGGTCCTAATAGGTCTAATTGGTCCTACACTACTACATTTGACCTCATTTTTCTACCAAAATTTTTGAAAATTAATTAAAAAGGTTTAGGTTGGTCGGATTATAGAAGGAAAAATTCCTTTTTTTTCAATCCATGCCCATGTTAGTCAAAATTTCAACCAATACCATGTAGGTCAAAATTTTGACCAACACGAGCATAAATTTAAAAAGAAAAAAGATTTTGTATCTCATTTCATTGTTTAGTTTTCACTTGGAGTGTGCGAAGGAGCTAGAGCATGCAATTGTTTGAACTGTTATTTGGTGAGAGTTTTAGGAGGACCACCTACCTGTGAGGGTTTCCATTGTGATTTGGTGTAAAAGGAGGACCACCTGTAAGGGTTTTCTTACTTTGCATTTATCTGGCATTGTTTTATTGGTTACCTACTTAGGGCCTATGAGCAATGAGTCAGGCCATCATGTATTGGGTATTTGCTAGGTTGTTTATATATCATGCCTTGTCAATTTGTGAAGTGAGTGGATAGATTGAACATCTCTGCACGTTTAACCTTCGATGCATCGATGGTTTTGAAGCTCATTTGTTAGTTCTGCAAACATTTTTTTGAAACTTTTGTGATGTGCCCGCGAGATACTAAACTCTCTGTCAGACTTGCCTGAAAAATCCTTAGTCGACTTTATCATGGAGTGTACCTTGACTTTCGATTTCTCCATTGGTCTCCAATGCCATTGGGTGAGAAGAAAGCCAAGGAAATGAATTTTAATAACCCAAGTGCTCAGATTTGGGAGAAGTAGCTACACTGCTACGAGATTGATACCCTAGTTAGATATATGTTATGTGTTTAACCTACAAAGTAAGAAAATGCTTGTAGCAATGTCCTAGGAATAATCTAGATATGTCCTAAATCGAGACTATTTGCAAACTAGAACTCATAAACAAAAACATGACCATCAGTTTTCGATGCCTCAAACACCCATCTGTTACACTATTCAATCCTTTAAGGAACCTGATATAGTCAACTATGAAACTCTTTCAACCAAAACCAATATCATTCACTGTTATGTTATTCACAAAAGATATCAAAAATCGATAGTAGGAATATATATAAACTCAATTAATAATGAGTTCTTGAAAACTATTTTTTGTAAACCGTTGTAGACATCAATGTTTTCTTCGATTACCAAATGGTTTCAAAATGTTTCTCTATCAACAAAATTGATTACTATCCTCCCCTACGGGAATACCATAAAGAGACTAATAACCCAAAAACTATTCCTTATGGGACTGTCATGAAACAAAATAGATCATTTATATTTCTTTGCACAATAACAATAAAGAGAAGTCGATTCATTAACAATGTTAAGTTCTTCGTAATAGAGATAAAAAACCACCAATATGGAATATATAAAGCTTAATTAAAATACATTTCATTCATACTCAAGGCAGACAAAACATTCCTGGCTCTCTGGCTAAAGGCCAGAGAGCCAAATACTTTTCCACAATTATTACTCTCTTGCTTGTTCTATTGTCTGTCAACTCTCTCTAACTATCCTCCTCTCTATTACATAGTGTAGTCTATTTAAGACCATATAGGACTATTACAAAATGGTTTGCCTTCCATGACCATTCATATTCCTATTCAGAATTTTTCTTACAAATATCCCATATTCTCTGTTGAATCATTATAATGTAATTTAACAAATATACCATGGTTCTAACACTTTAATGAATATATCCTTTCTTGACATGACTTAAATGATGTGAAATTCAAAGGTGGAGGTGGTGCCCCTGCACCACATTCCATGTGTTACGGTGGTTAGAGGTGATGGAATGACCATATTCAATTGGAAACTCACAAAACTGTCAAAGGAATGACTGAAACTACTCTCCCAGTCAGAATTAATTGAGTAAAAATACAAATACAGACCTCAGAAATGCATAGATGTGGTCTAGGATAAATATCTAACTATTCCAAATGCATTGAAATGTAAGACAATGAAAAAATGAATCCAAAATCACTCTAAGAACTCAAGGAAATTGTATTTGAAAGAAGTTTATTTATCAAAAACTCAATACAGTCCGTACACTGAGCCTCTTCTGTCGTACAATGAAACTTTGGCATATTTGATGGACTCCTAGAAACTACCCCAACCAATCCCAATTGGTTGGATGGATTAGTTTGCACTAAAACATAACAAAATCCAATTCCCTCCATTTTCTAATAACCGTTGCATTTCAAATTTTTGAATTTGCAACATTACAAATTTGGATTTTTTGAAACTTTTAAAGATAATGAAGCCTTAAGACTTTGAAATGTGTCCCAAATGAACTTATTAAGCATTATTAAAATAAAATCTAAACTATTATAAACTTGTAACACCAAATACCATCCTAGGATCTTATTTTGGTCCTAAGGCCTATTAGGCCTTTTAAGACTTATTACATATTTTCCATTTGCAATGCATGGAATGACCTTATAGGCCATTATAGGTTCCAATACATTCCAATTGATGTCTTTAAATGTCATTATGTACATGGCTATCATTATGGACTCCCGGTAGTCTTTGGATGTTCTAGGTGCCCCTGCACCATGTTCACCACCTTTGAAAGGATTCTTGTCCCAAGAATCAGTCCTGGAAATGGATGTCTCAGTCTAAACCAAAAATTTCAAAAAAGCATCAGCCAACTCGAGATATGAAAACATGTTGAAATTCATTAAAAAAAATCATATTACATCTCATTAAATAATGTTGAAGTCAGATTGGGCAATAAAAGTAAAAATATTACACCTTCCAAACGTGCACAAAACTATTGAAAACTCCAATGAAATGTGACACCATATCCTAGAAATCATTTGAATCCATATCAACCATAAAAATAAAAGTTTTTCAACAATATAGTTAGACTGTACCCTCATGGGTAGTGACAGATAGATTTCAAATGAATTTACATTTTCATTGCTTGAACATAGTTTACATTCACTATTATGATATGGAATTGATCATTAACTTGGTCCATTCCCAATACTCATTAACTTAGTTTACATTCACTGTTATGATCTCTATAATCTGGAACAATGGAGTTTTTAATTTCTACTTTCTAGAGTGTATTTATTTTGATGTTATGTAAATTTAATTTAAAATCCAATAATATCAATACAAGTATAAGCATTTTTAAGTGGATTTGTATTCTCAATTCAATTCATGCAAGAATATGATGTACTTTACGTACTATTAAATTTTTGACAAAATTTCACATATTAAATTTTGAAGTAGAACTAAAGGTAATGCATTGTTGTTAACTTGTTATGAATAAAATATTTATTGACAAATCAGAAATCAATTATTATTCATGTTGTAAAACTAAACTATTTTAACTAAAGTATACATGTGGTTTTTACAGGAAGAGGTTGAACAAACTATAATCTTGAACAAACTAAGAGGAATATGTAAATATTTTCTACAATGTCTCTTTTCTCTATGATTGATTATAAATATCATGGTGTTTTATGGCACTTTCATTAATTATATCATGGTTGTGCTCTACTATTGTACTTAACCTTTAACATATCTCCAATGATTACAATCACTTGCACATAAGTGTACCTTGTGGTTGTTCCATCTTCTTATTGTGATTGTTGTTGATTTAAGGCATGATATGTCAATGTCTTCTTATTGTATTTATTCTATTAGGACTTCAAACTGAGTGACATTTCCTTTTCACATGAGCATAGAATTCAAAATTGCCTCTATAGAAGAAATTGTTCATTAATAGCAGATAGATGTGTTTTTCCCTATGATCTCATGATAATGGCCATATTCAATAACTCTATAACATGATGGTTGTTCCTTTTAAGAGAGATGGTTGTTCTATTGTTCTAAAAACTACACTTTGTTGTCCTTTTGACATGATAGCATTATATGTCAAAAACTTTGAGGTTCTCTTACCTTTTGTATGTCATGGCTTCACCTATCTATAGCTAAATCTCACTCTAAAAATGATCTTCTTTTAGGAAACAGTGAAAATCCTCTATGGGTTCATACTTATTATGACTTCCCATGGCGCACTATTATTGCTTGTACACTGTATTTTTCCAATTCTTTTAAATTGTACTAGGTATGGAATCACCTCCACTATAATGCCAAATTTGGATATGCTATTATCTTCAATTGTAAGTTTCTTTTGCAAAAATATATTGTATATCTTTACAAACTAGACAATGTGACTGGACAACTCTAGAATATATTCTCTATAATCTCTAATTACAAACTAAAGTGTAAATTGAAGTAAAGTCTTCCTTGGATAAAATTCCAACCCTTGTCTACTAATTACAATACTTACCTTTATAGTTCAATTGACTTCCCTAGGGATCTGTTAGAACTAAAATAAATTTGTTATATGCTAGTTGGCCAACTATGCCTAGTTAGCCAACTAGGAGACATGTCTTTTGGGAGGTAAAGACTCATATAAATGAAAGATGAAACTCTTCATCCAATGAAAAAAAATAAAATTCAACACAAACATCTGTGAATTATATCCAAACAGCATCAGACTATATATAGGCGGCAATGAATTAGATGTAATTGCTTCAATTTCACATTCTTGATTTACTTCAACATCAAGAATAATATCCACAAATTTAGTAGTCTAGTGAGGAGATTTGTGTAACTCCCAAAATAATAATAACTCCCAAAATACTTATCCTTTTGAATATTTTGTGGTGTAGTGAGCATGATTTGTGTGTGTATTTGTAAATCTTTTATAATCTTATAATAGTTTTTTTTAATTATATACAAGATACTACTAATGTTTATATGTTTACATTTTGTATATTTATAGCCTATGAAGAAAGTCCACACCTGGCAATATGAACCCAGAATAAAATAATGAGACACTTGCTAGATTGTGGTCTTAGTTCCAAAGAAAAGACATTGAAAAATGTTATTGTCCTTGCAAAAAGTGTAAGGGCTTAAAGAATCAAAGAATTCTAATCAAAACATCCCAGAGTCATTGTAGGCAATATGGTAACATTGAAGGGGGGCATGATTTTTTTCAATTGGTGAATGTGGATTTCCAATTGGAGGAACATGGAGGTGTGAATATCCAAGCTGACGATAATGCTCCCATGGAAGAAGATGATCCTGTGGTAGAGAACACAATTGAAGATGATGGTATTGGCGTACCTGATAATGTGCCAGAGGACATGATTGAAGAATATGGTATTGGCGTAGCTGATCAAGATGATCATGATGATGGTACTAGCACATCTGATAATGATGATGAAGATGGTCTTGATATAGCTATAATTGAGAAGGCATACAAGCCCCAATACCAAGGCTCCCAAACAACTCTTCTCTCCACTATAGTGTTGTTGGTGAACTTGAAGGTTATGAATGGTTTATCCAATGTAGAAATGTCACATATGCTAAGGTATGCCATTTTTGTCATCTTCAATGTTAGCATACCATTACAATTCATTATATTAAAAATTCATATTTTTTTGTTGTAGGTTGATAGGTGAGTTTTTTTACCACCATCAAATATTTTGCCTCCTTCATACCGAGAATTATTTACCATTATGAATAAAATTGGAATGCAGTATCAGATAATACATGCATGTCCCAATGATCACATTCTATATCATAAACATCATGAATTTGCAATAGAATGCCCTATTTGTCATACTAGTAGATATCGGTCAGATCAAATAACAAAAAAGGTGCCTCACAAGAGTCTTTGGTACATTCCCCTTATTCCATGTCTTCAACAATTATTTAGGTGCACTAGCTTGGCACAATTTATGGATTACCATGCACGCAATAGAAGTCAAGATGACATTATGCAAATGCTTATAGATGGTTCTGCATTTAAAGACATAGAAAGAACATGGCCACACTTTAAAGAAAAACCTCATGATCTCAAGATTTCAGTGGCAGCAAATGGTGTCAATCCATTTGGAGATATGAGATCTACTTACTCAGTGTGGCCTATTTTTGTTATTAATAATAACATTCCTCCTTGGATGTCCATAAAGAAGGAGCACATAATGTTGTCAATGATTGTACCAGGTATTTTTTCATTTAATAGTTATGTAAATTAATTTATAAATACCACATCAAGATGGTCATAATAATTATGTACTATTTTTGTTCATTTAGCTAGGTAAGTACCAAGTTAAAGATGTGAACATGTATATTGAGCCCCTTATTGACGAGTTGTTGATTTTATGGAATGGGATCACTATGTATGACATCTCTAGACCAATAAGACAAAGAAAATTTCAATTCCATGCAATGCTTGTATGGACAATACATGATGCCCCTAGGCTAACTTATTTTTGTGGTATGTTATATATTCATGTTAAGGTCACGTATTTTTGGAATGTTATAGTGCTTATACATTATTGATGTATGTTTAAGTTGTGCATGATAATTGTACATGATCCAATTGTATGATGTCTTTTAGGTCTTCAAACAAAGGGTAAATTCACATGTCCAGTTTGTGGTCCAAAGATGAAATCCTGTCATTCAAGAAGTTTAGGAAAGCAAGTGTTTGATGAGTTTAGGCACTTTGTCCACCAAAATCATAAGTATCGAACTATCAAAAAATATCTTTTTAATGGGAAAGAAGAGACGGCATCAATGCCACAAAGAGTGACACCTCATCTATGGAAGTTGGAATACAATATACTAAATCACCGAGGTAATGTCATTCCATCTAATGATTTTTGTTTGAAATTTAGATTTTGATATTGTATTTTATTTAAGTTAATGATGTTATTGATTCTCGTGAAGGTCATTAAGGCATCAATGACCAACTTCCTAGAGGAACAAAAATTTATCCTAGTCAATTTAGTAGGTTGTCATACAACAAGGATCTCCCAATCATGCATTTGTTTGATGCTATGCATATTGGTTCAAGAATGTAATAGAGACACTATCCAAAATATTAGATGGAAGGTGTGACAAAAAAAAAATGGCCAAAATTTGTAATGACATTCATGAATCCAATCATGCACTGAAATCTTTCATTGAATCAAATAGCAATGGAGACTGCATAAATATGAGTGCCCTTCCTTGGTTATTAACTGAGCAACAAAGTGATGCATTAAAAGAAGTCATTAAAAAATAAAAATTCCAATAAGATTTGTTGCAAATATAAGCAGTCTTGTATCAAAGAAAGGTTATTTTGTGTGAGGGTTGAAAACACATGATTGGCATACCTTCGTCAAGGTAAGTCATGTTCTCTATTTACAATATATTTGTAAAATTGCATGTACATTTTATTGTATTATTTTACAATATATTGAAAAGATCATTGTTTAATCATTGCAGTACATCCTACCTCTATCCCTCCTAGACCAATTTGACAACAGTGTTAAACAAGTTATATACAATCTTGGAGAATTCATGAGGTTAGAAGTGTTATTATATTTATGACATGCTTTACTTTTTATGTAATTTATTGTATATTTTTATCTAAAATCTTGTTTATATGTTCTTGCGAGTTGAATCTCTTTTAGGTGGTTATCATCTAAAGAAATTGATAAAAAAGATGTAAAATGTTGGAAGAGAAAAATTCCCCACCTTATGTGTGAAATGCAAAAGTGTCTACCTCCAACTTTTTTCAATGCTCAAGAACACTACCTCATACATCTAGTTGAGGAGCTTGAACTGTGTGGACCTGTACCAACTAGGTCAATGTGGATGGTTGAGAGGCACTTGAAATTTATGAAGGTCTTGGTTTGACAAAGACAACATCCTGAGGGTTCAATGGTGGAGGGATATATGGTATACCAAGCCATGGTGTATATTAGTGAAGATCTTCCCAAGCTTGCAACAATTATCCATGTAGATCGCATTTGGGATCCTAACTCTATTAACAAATTTGAAGGGGAGTACTTGATGGGGAAAGGTAGATTGAGGAAAGTGAGAGGTAATTATACAATGTTATTGTAGTTTATTAATTCTTATAGATCTTCAATATAAGTTTTTTCTAAGCGGTCTATTTATTTTCTTTACAGTTGGTCGTGAGTGGGATGCACTACATTTGTATATTGCAAACAATCTTGATTGGATGACACTATGGATTCAACAATCTCAAGAAAATGGTCGCTCATTAACATTGGATGGTGTTGCATCATTGGTTAAAAAAGCTCATCGTAATGGAGATCCCAATGTTATGCCAATGGTACTTGATCTAGCATATGGTTTAAGAGGTATAAAGGTACGTATAAGTTTACTAACCATGACCCATAAGTTTAAAATCAACTCATGGATCGATGCAAATAATATTGACATGTTTGAATAATTGTAGATCAAACACTGCAAATCTATGTACTACCATGGCCATAAATTTTGCATAAAAATGTTAGATGATACAAAGAAAACTTGTGATTATGGGATAACTATAGTCTTCAAGGTCCCTAATATTTCATCTAGAAATGTAATACATCCTCAACAATCTGAAAATTGATACTATGGAATTTTGGATGATATACTTGAGTGAGACTTTAATTCATTCAAATTAGTTCTATTTGTCGTCAGATGGTATAGGCTATAGCTGAATCAAAATGATCCTAATAAGACTATTATTGAACATGACAGTGGATTTACAATGATTAATACAAAGTCATTTGAGTCAGTTGGAGATGAGACCTATGTTCTTACAAGCCAATGTGAGCAAGTATTTTAATTTTTCATTCCACATAAACCGAGTTGGTCATTTGTTGTTAGACATGATCCAAGTGAAAGGTCGGTGCAATATAATATGAAGGAAGAAAAAGATACTAAAGAATTAGAAGACAAAGTAAATGATGATCACGGATGACTGTTACACGATGAAGAAGAAGAAGAAGAAGAAGAAGAAGAAGAAAATGATGATAATTCTGGTGATGCTGACGATGGTCATGATGATGATGGTCATGATGATGATATTCATGATGATGGTGATGATGGTGATAATGATGATGATGATGATGATGATGATGATGATGATGGTCATGATGATGACATGGTTGAGGAGGATGATCAATGAAATGTATATCAAGGTATGATCAATGCCACGTATGAGGTATTGATTTATTCGTAGAAATTTGAATTAAGTTATTATGTGTTGAAATCTATAGTCATGGAGTATATTTTGCATCATGTAAATTTTGTCTTCTATGTAATTTGTAGCTTACATGTCATGTAATTTTTGGCTAACTTAAGATAAATGATTTACATATGCAGGAAATTTAATTCCTTTGACATGGATCAACAGATATAATTTATTATTTGGTTTCCTTCTCTTTAGTCAGCAAAATATATAGATCCTACCATGTCTCTCATTTGATGGATTGCAGGTATCACCAAATAGGTATTTGTCTGATCTATCTTCCTCAAGTGAGGAAAATGCAGGAATAGAAGACAAAAGTGAGACATCTAGTAGGTCTAAAATAGGGAGATCAACTAGAGGTCAAAATATTAGAAGAAATTTTGAGAAATGAATGTAATTTTTCCTTGTTGAGGCGGGGGGCATGTTCTTATGATAATGAGACCAAAGGCAACATGAAGGTTCCCTTAAGGTACACACATCTTCAGAAAGAATGGCTACCCAAAGAA
Organism: Chamaecyparis obtusa; assembly: GCA_027943335.1. NCBI lineage: Eukaryota > Viridiplantae > Streptophyta > Pinopsida > Cupressales > Cupressaceae > Chamaecyparis > Chamaecyparis obtusa. The sequence goes on from BSBK01003901.1 coordinate 697,118, forward strand.
CTAGCTCCAATTAATACCGATTTTTTTGTTAACAAAAGGATATATCGCATAGCTCCATCTTCATTACATGGTTTGGGCTTATTTTCCATGGATAGCATAAAGGTTAGTTATAATCAAGCTGTTGAATTGATGGAGTATGTAGGACCTTGTTACAATTACAAGAATTGGATGCGGATTGTGCAATATAAAAAAAGTATGCATAGGTATGCATTGTCACCAAATTATATACAATGCAAAGAAAATGATCAAACTAAAAGGCTCGCTATGTATATTGATGGAAGGAAAAAAGAAACAGGGAATATTGTAGGCTTTATAAATAGTTCTTGACCTGTGTCAACTAATAAGTAGTCGAATTGTATATTCGAGGCACGTGAGGGAAATCATGTATTTGTATGTGCGATAAAATCAAAAAGTGTAGGGGAAGAGCTTCTAATAGATTACAATTTGAATCGTGTAGATTCAAAAAAATTGCCTATCATGGGACTAGTAAGTATAAAATTTAAACCAATTGCCTCTAATTAATATTGACTCCAATCACTTTTGATTGCTAAGAATTACTAATCTTTGTCATAGGGCGACATGGATATTCCACCTCAAGATACAAGTGAGGATATGCCTCATAGTACACCTTCTTCAGCAAAGGTAAACCTTAATTAGTGTAATTCTAAAAATTATATAGAAACAAATGTCACATTATTATATTCTTTTCTTTATGGCTTTGGAGTTATTTTGATAGAATTTTACTAATATTGATGTCACAACTTGATACTTATTGATAGAGAAAAGAAAAAGAGGCAGTAGATCTTTTGCGATCTAAAGTTGAGGCGGCATTTAGAGATGATGTAGAATCTAAATCTAACGATGTATTTATGGCTACTGAAATAAAAACTAAATAAATGGTAATGAAATTCTTAACCTTGTAATGGAAGCAAAGGAACTCGAAGAAGAATTGACACGTAGAGTCAAATCTATTAGTGTAAGCAGTAATTAATCTTAAGCAATAATTAAAGTTCAATATATGTTTATATTTTATACTATCTTATGGATCATGATCTAAAATATGATGTGTTCTTCTTACAGGATTTTTTGACTCGTTTGAAACATCATCAACATGGTGAGGGTTGTAATGCCACACCACCTTCATGTAAATAATCCTTAAACCTTTAACCATTGATTTAACCTTTGTATGCATTATTGACTCAACTTATATTTGGGATGCTTCTAGTACCCCATTTAATCTTTATCCATTGCAAATTTCTTTGCTAACAATGTATTCTTCATCTCATGATGAAGTGTAGACGCCTCCTTCGGTTAACATTCCACATTCGACAACTACATTGTCCGCAACAAGGTACTTGCAGACATCTTCCTATGTACCATCTACAACTGGAAAAATCTTATTTTTCTATATTTTGTTATGTGCTAATCATGCATTGATTATTTTTCTTGTGTGAATTTTATACACTATATAGACCTATTTTGTACACTAATAGATACACCTACACCTAGTACAAGAACAGATCAGACCATTACTAGTGAAGATCAACATTGTCTCGATCAGCCCATGTTACTAGTAGTGGTTCATTTGCGGGGACATTGTCGATGAACAAGAACAATATGGTTTCGTTAAAACTACCAAAGCTTCCAGGTACTTTAAAATTGTTATTATTTACAATGTAATTGTAGTTTACTTATACATAACTCATTTTGGCCTGATAATCCCATGGTGTTTTTGTAGGAAATGATGTTTTATATGATCATATTTTTGAAATGACTATTGGAATTAGGAGAGATAGGTACTGAGAGGGGAGGGGTGAATCAGTGCCTTCAAAAAATTTACTTGTAAACCTTTCAGATCTATGACTATAAATAGTGATAACCTTTGCAAAATAGCTTGTATCTAATTGCATGAATCAATCATTCATTTAACTTATGAAAGTAAACAACATAAAATCAAATAGCAATCAAATAACACAAATACTTTGGTAATGCGAAAACCCTTGTTAGAAGGTGAAAACTACAGTGGGGATGACAACCACAAATTCTTCACTACTCTAGATAGAAAAGGTTTGCTACAAGTTTTAATCACTTCTGGTGATCTTACCTTGTTAAGAGTAACATATTAGATCAGCTAGATCTACCTAGTTATAGGATTTGAACAACACTAATGAAGTGTGCACTTGGTTAAGAGATTTACATAAGACTGGTAAGTCTACTCTATTAAGATATTTTATCCAAAACTCTATTACAATTGTTAGAAAGCAATAGGCAATTATCTGCTAATTGATAACTCAATTGTCTGATATAGATCTATAAGTTCTGACAAAATATCACCTTGATTTTGATGAATCTTTTCTCTGACTCTGTTCTATAGCCTTTTATGATTCTGCTTAATCTGATATCCTCTACAATCTTCTTTATTAAGTGATAGACTTGAAGTTAGGAAAATGCTTCAAGTTCTCCTTGATTCATCTATCTGTTCTCGTATCAGTTCACACCAAAAATGATGTAAACATACATTTATATAGCGATCTGCTTTTGTTGCTTTAACAAAATTAGGTTACACAACATAGTCATAACCCTAAGATCTACGGTGTACAAAAATGACCTAGATCAGACTATTACATAAGATATACATTGCATTTAATGAATATCATAACATTAAATATTCCTCGATCTTGGTAAAATATTTTATGATCTGTTGTAACCGTTTGCATAGAAGAATGTGCCATTTCGGATTACTATGTTGTTTTTTGTGATCCTCAATAAACATTGTATAAACTGCTCAGTGTATACTATGATGTTTGGTGTTTACTATCTGTCGGTGTCGGTGTTTGCTAGTGCTCGGTAAACTGTCTGATGCTCGGTGTGTAAGCTTTACCGACTAGTCTGTCTTGCTTCCAGTTATCGATTAGCTCAATATAAGTGACCGATCGATATCTTTGATAACCTTTGATACTAATGAAAACCTTGAATTCTCAATAGAGATAACAATCTCCCCCTTTGGCATTAGTATCAAAACTCAAATGTATATAGACAAAATTTTCTATATATACCTTATATCTCCACCATATACATATACTTATGAAAATTTCTAAAGTACTCCCCCTCGGTGCATGCTCCCAGTAATATGTAGTATATGTAGCATCTATGTACTCATTTGGCATATGACATATACATTTTTTCCCCCTTTTTGATAGTAATGCCAAATACAAAAATTAAGTAGTATACTCACATCTTGTCAAAAATATGCTAGTGGGTTTTCTTTACTCACTCCAAGAGGTTTTCTCATTCCTCTTTGAAGTTGGTGAGAGAAATATGCTCAAGACTGACTTGTGCATGCATGTCAAATATTTTCTGCAACACTAAAATCTCAGGTGTTGCAACAAGTTTCTCTACTTTGACAATATGTGCCTCAAAAAAATTTAGGTATGGCAGGAGTTCTATTTGTAACTTGGTGACCTGATTTTTTATGTGCTCTTCTTATTTCTTTAACTCTTCTATTAACCATTAGAGTTCTTGAACTTGGTGAATGTTCTTAGAGAAAGCATTTGGCTTGGTTATAGTTGTAGTTGTACTGACTTTGATTTCTGCTTCCAGTCCTTTTATCTTTTCACTGACTACAATAGTGAAGGTGTCTACAGTACAAAGCTTGAGTAAAAACTAACAAATTAACTGGGTGATAGATTTTATCTTAGTTATTACCTCAGATAACTTAACCTTGTTTATTGCCACTTCTTGGCTTATTTTCTCTACCAGTTTATTATGTATTCTTGACTCTTCCCTTTCTTCAATCTATTTTTTTGCATCAGTATCTAGGGCATTGATCTTCTCTGTCAATGTAGCAAGTTGATCTATGATGGGAGTATCTTCATCAATAGTCACCTCAGGTACTACCTGTTGTAAGATATCCCTCACATTTGTTAGAATTTCTTTTCTCTTAGTTTCTTGCTTTAGCTTCTCTTGTGTTGCCTTTCTTTGACATAGTTCCCCATATTTACTTAATTCTTCGGGGCCCAAGGTCCTCGGGTCACACTCAAGAATAATTATCACTTCATCTAGGGTGACCGACCCTTTTCCTTTCTTTTTATTCTTCTTCTTCGATACTAATGGTGATTTATTTTTAGTAACCACAAGAGACTTGTCTCCAGTCCTTGGAGTATCCTTCCCGGTTGACACACTTTCTTCCTTCTTCTACTCCGCGGTAGCTATTGTCTTATTTGGTAGAGTTGGAGCCTCGAGTGTGGTGTCAGATGGGATTGCCTCAGTTTCCTTTGTTTCTTTTGTTTCCTTTGTCTCAGTGGAAGGTGTCTTTGTTTGTGTAGGCTCATCTGTCTCTACAGGTTTCTCAATGTCTTGATCCCCTGTGATGTCTTTGTTTTTCTCGGGGTCTGAGCTGTCGGGTTCTTCCTATGAAAGAATTTCCACTACTTTTGCAAGTACAGGAAGCTCACTTGGTAGTGATGGAAATGCACATTCTATGACTTGGTCTTCATCTTGAGTGTTTAGGGGTGTAATACTTACATCCTCATCATCCTTGTCATCAGGATCACCATTTGTGATGTCCTCAATGAGTACATTATCATCGGTTTTCTTCTTCATTTGAATTTCTACTTTATCTGGTGCATCCTGTGAGATACTTATTTCCTCCTTTTGCTCGGTGATATTAATTACCTTGGTAACTGATATACTAGAATCCTTTGACTTCTTTTCTATGCCATCATCAATATAAATACCTTTACCTTTGGAATTTTGTCTCTTCTTAGACAAATTTGAGTATTCTTTTTGCTCAGCTTGTTCTTTTTCTTTAATGATTGCTCTCCATAGGTCATCACCAGTCTCCTCTACATCTTCCATGTTCTCATCCAATATCATCATGACTCGGTTCTTTACATAAAATCTATGTTGATGATTAGCCACGAGTTCATCAAGTTCTACTGGGCTTAAATGTGGAGCAACCCAAACTAGAGATCTTTCTCTCTTTCTTTTCTCGATTTCAAGTGCATAGCCCCATTTTTTATTGATCCTGTCATCCAACTCCTTCAGTTATGAACAAGAAAATTCCAATGGTAATCTTTTGAATTTTATCATCATTTGGATGACTGCCTCTTCCATCTTGGTTTGATCCTCATTTGACATCTTGTCAAATCTGCCTATTTCTAGATCAGTAAGATCTTCGTTCTCAATTATTTTTTCAATGACTTCATCTATGGACCTTACCTTGTTGCTGACCACCTTGAATTAATTTTTGTCATCTTCAATTTCCATATCTTCAAGGTCTTATCTTCCTCTTATCAGTCTTCTCCTTTTCTTCAGTGCTTCAGCTACAACCTTGGATCCTTTATTTGCATAAGTCTTAGTTGGTGTAGTTGCCTTACATTTTATTACCTTCTCTATTTCTTTATTCTTGGGTGGTGAAGCTGCAGTTGATGATCTTGTCCTCATACCTTCTTGTACTAGTAACTTCTTCTTCATAGGAACTTGAGGTGGAGGAACCGGTGTGGGATCTTTTTCTTCGTCAAACTCGATTTCCTCACTATCATATGGCTTGTCAAATAACATTATCTGACCTTTGGTTGCCTATTCAACTAGTGTCTCCTCAGGTGTTTCAGACACATCTCCATATCTAGCAATAAGATCTTTCCTCATCTTCTTTTCCTTTCTACACATTTTGTCAATCTCTATGCCTGTAGTGATTCTAGATTTGGCCTCTTCATATGTTCTGAACCTAGTGGCAATGGGATCGTTTGGTAATGCAAGTAGTGTATTAATTGATTTTAGTGTGAAATCATGGTTCATTTCATAACCCATTGGTGCCAACCAATTTATTCTAGGTTCAACTGCTTTTATCATTGAATGATTTGTGTCGACTACAAAACAAATGTCCATCTCAAATTTTTCAAGTAATTCCCTTTGAATTCTACTTCTTTGATGCATTTTGGTCTAAAATTCTTTGAAATATGCTTCAAATACTATATTCAGATTATTTCCTAACTTATTTATCATCTCGGTAATTTGTGCAGTTATAGGTCTATCTATAGTCCAGTTCACTTTACCGAAACCAGGTACAAAATTTTGTATGAAGAAAAATATACACACAAGTAGCGATTCAAACTTACATGTGTTTGACTTCTTTGACCTTATTGTCCTCATGTTTTCTTGTATTTGGTGTAACAATACCTTGGCAAGATCAACCTCGTGTCCTCTCTCCATAATTTTTTACGCCATGTCTACTGCGCTACAGGGTGCGCTGTTGAGTCTACTCGATTGAAATATCTTATACCCAATTACATGTGCTACGAACTTAGCTATTGGGTCTTTGATTGTTAAAATCTTTAGTACCCAACCATCCCATTGTGCTCTATTTTTCTTCTCAACATCCGGTCATGAAGAACTATGGAAGTCTTTTGCCTTTTCGGTTGTAGGGAGCCCATTAACCCTACTTATCATTTTATTTGTGACGTCTATTATTTTATCCAACCATAATTTTCCATTGTGATACCTACACAATATGATTCTAATCCAATCTATCTTAAATGATTGCGGATAGTATGTGATACACGATAACCCTGATTCTGTAATCTTCTTGTATTTTGGTTTCGATTTTCCATCTATGCCACAAAGTAGTGAAAGTGCTACAATAGTTTTAAAGTTTCATACTTCTCCAATTTTTCAATGAATATATGCTCTTACGTCTTCTTTTAACAAAACTCTATCTGGTATGCTTGAAAAAGAACCCATTAAATATGTTTGTGGTGTGACCTTGGGATGTGGCTTGAACTTAGGTTTGTCAAAATTTTCCCTTATAATTAGATTAACTTCTCCCTCAACACTTTTTGATTTGCTAGCAGATGATGTAGATGCCATAAATTGATTTAGGGTTTCAACTAGCAGCAGGTAAATAAAGTGTTCGGTAGAAAATAAACTTACTCAAAATCGTCGAAGAGTGATGTCGGTTTGATCTATAGTATCCTTGAATTCTTCTAAAAATCTTTTAGCTCAAAGTCTTCTCTGTGAAATCTTCGCTCTTCAAAATCACAATGTAAAAATGAACTATGTTTCTCCTATATTTATAGACTTTTCGATATTCTCACTCAAACTTTCATGCAATAAATGCTTTACCTAACTTTTAGTATGAAACAACTGTTAGCTCGATGACAACTAAAAATTTTATCCACTTGGTTAACATAGGATTTCTTTGTCAGTTTGCATTATTGTTTGGTTAACCTTGTGTAGTGATTACCGACGGGTAACCAGCTCTTGGTCTCTATTTTACCGACTATATAACATTGTTAGCTTATAACACATAAACCATAATGCATCTTTATTCATGCAGATTTGGTATTTGTACATCATATATAAGGAACTGTATCTAAAATGTGATCATTTTGAAATGTCAGTTCCATACATACCTATATCACCTTAAGTGGAGGTACTGATGTCACCCAATCTAGTGGATGAGGTTTCACTGATAGCATTACTTGACTCGGCATTCTCATTAGATTGCTTCTTCCACATAGTGTTCCTTAACTTCATGATATCTGCAATAGTATATCCACTCTCAAATACATGGTTTTCATCTGGTGCTTTGTCTCCGTAGTTCTTGCTTAACTGACTGACTCTATGAAAATGCATACATGCCATTCTAGTGCTTGTCCAGCTTCTTGATTGTCCAATCCAACTCTTTCTATAACAATTTGTTGCAATGTGTCCATATCTACCACAAGAAGTATAGTTAGCCCAAGTGTTATAATCCCAAACATAAGAATTACCTTGTCTCTTCAATTGATAGGGCTTTCGATTTGTTTTCTGCTTAGGATTCCATACTTGCTTCATCTTTTCCTTACACTCTCATGCAGTGTGTCCATGTTTATTACAAGTATAGCATATTTTCTCCATAGTGGTATTGTTAGCAATATCATTCTGTTTAGCTCTACACTCATAAGCTGGATGTCCAAACTTATCATAGTAATAACAATATCCATTAAACTTAATAACAATATCCATTAAACTTAGGAGTCATAAGAGGTTTACCTTGTGCTTTACTTCTACACACATTAGATGTATGTCCCATTTTTCCATAGTGATAACATGCCAATGCTTTAGGTTTCTAATTTTGATTGTTGTTGACTTTTTCAGCTTATTTTGATGATTCTCCTTCACCAATGTAGCCTATAACAGCTTTACTCCCAAATCACCTTTGATTAGTCAAAAAGTCATCAATCTTCTTAGAATTATCCTCAGCTAATTTCTTCATTTCATTATGTTGCTTCTGATTTTTCACATCATTTCTCAATTTTTCATTTTCCTCCCTGAGTCTTGCAACATCTTCTAGTCTGCTTGACAATTCTCCATTCACTCAGTTTACTTCTTGATTCACAGTCATCATTTGATTAGATACTTGGAAGTGACGATCAGTGAGTCTCTATATTTCATTCTCTTTAGCTTGAAGTTGTTCAGTCATCTATCTTCGATCATCAATAGATAGATTCCTTTCTTGCTCGGCTTGTCTAGCATTGTTCACTGTTTCTACCATTCTCACCATCTGAGATTCTTGACCAATTTGTAGTGCTTTCACTTGATCAATGAGATGTTGATTCTTTTCAGATAAATCAGTGATTATGTTTTCAAATCCGTCAGAGATGCTTCTAGAACTAGATCCAATATGCTCGAACTTTTCATTAATAGATTCTTCATGATAACCGGTCTCATTTTGTAGAATAGCTAGGTTCTTCCTTTCAACCAGTAATTTCTTCAATCCTTATTTAGCTTTCTTATACTGTTCAACAAACATTTGCATTTGTATCTTCTGATTCTCAATAGTCTTATCAAGCTTATATCTCTCAATGTCTTAGATCTTTACCCTTCAGTGGTTAGATTGTTCAACAAGAGAACTGTGCTCTGATGCCAATTGTTGGAATTAGGAGAGATAGTTATTGAGAGGGGAGAGGTGAATCAATGCCTTCAAAAACTTTACTTGTAAACCTTTCAGATCTATGACTGTAAACAATGATAACCTTTGCAAAATAGCTTGTATCTAATTGCATGAATCAATCATTCATTTAACTTATGAAAGTAAACAACATGAAATCAAATAGCAATCACATAACACAAGTATTTTGGTAATGCAAAAACCCTTGTTAGAAGGTAAAAACTGTGGTGGGGATGACACCCACAAATTCTTCACTACTGCAGATAGAAAAGGTTTGCCTATTAGGGCTACAAGTTTTAATCACTTCTGGTGATCTTACCCTGTTAGGAGTAACATATTAGATCAGCTAGATCTACCTAGTTATAGGATTTTAACAACACTAATGAAGTGTGCACTCAGTTAAGAGATTTACGTAAGACTGTTAAGTCTACTCTGTTAAGAGATTTTATCCAAAATTCTATTAAAATTGTTAGAAAGAAATAGGCAATTATCTGCTAATTGACAACTCAATTGTCTAATATAGATCTATAAATTTTGACAAAATATCACCTTGATTATGATGAATCTCTACTTTGAATCTTCTTGGTAGCCTATTCTGATTCTTCTTAATCTGATATCCTCTACAACCTGCTATGTTAACTGATACACTTGAAGTTAGGCAAATGCTTCAAGTTCTCCTTGATTCATCTATCTATTCTTGCATCAGTTCACACCAAAAATGATGTAAACATACATTTATATAGCGATATGCTTTTGCCGCTTTAACAAAATTAGGTAACACAACATAGTCATAACCTTAAGATCTATGGTGTTCAAAAATGACCTAGATCAGACTATTACATAAGATATACATTGCATTTAATGAATATTAGAACACTAAATATTAGTCAATCTTGGTAAAATATTTTTTGATCTGTTGTAACCGTTTGCATAGAAGAATGTGCCATTTCAGATTACTATGCCATTTTCTGTGATCCTCGGTAAACACTGTATAAACTACTCGGTGTATACTATGATGTTGGATGTTTACTATCTATCAGTGTTGGTGTTAGTGTCTATTGGTGCTTGGTAAACTATCTAATTTTTGGTGTGTAAGCTTTACCGACTAGTTTGTCTTGCTTCTAGTTACCGATTAGCTCAATATAAGTGACCAACCGATATCTTTGATAACCTTTCACACTAATGAAAACCTTGAATTCTCAATAGAGATAACAATGACATTAAAGCTATTTGGGCCCACCATATGTAAAAGGTGCATAGCTTCATAATATTGGTACAATATTTTTCTTATCTTCCATTTATTGTACTACATTAAAATTATGATATCTAACAATTTTGTTTTTTCAAAAAACATGGAATGAACAGGATGCTGGCTTTAAAAATAAGCTCATTAAATCTTTAGAGGACCTATTTGGAAATGAAACTTTTGACAGAGCCATGATTCTTAAAAAAGCATGCAAACATTTAAAGACTATGAGGGACCAATATAGAAGGGCTCTAAAGGATAACCCAAAGTACGAGCATCCTACTATGATTCCACCGATGGAGTGGAATGAAATAATGGAAGATGCAAAAGAGAAAAGGCTAAAGGGTAGTGGAATTCAACCAGAAGATAGGAAAAGAAGGTATGTCATGATAGTATTAAGTAGAATGTAATCATGCACTAATTAGTGATCTTTGTAAATATATAATCTAACATGTTTAAAACTTTTCATAGACTGAAAGACACATCAAAAGCCACAAAAGCATGATTAACAAAGGTTGGCCAACACAAACTTGGCTTTGGTGGCTATATGAAACTTCACTCTTGACTTGTAAGTAGTAGCATTGAAATTTCATATCAAATTTTTATATATAAGGTTGCAAACAATTCTGTTTAGTCAAATCATACATGTAAAACTGACGATATTAAATAAAAAATACAAGGCACAAAATTCAATGTAGAGCCCACAGATGAAGACAAGAGAATAGCCTTGAAGGAAGGCTATACAGTTGTGGTTGCATGCCTACACCAAGAATCCCAAAGCCATATTGAAGCATCTATTGTACCAGATGAGACATAGATAAATTGGTCAAATGAAAAGTAAATCAAATTGAATAGTTAATTTCAAACATAAATTGACTATTTCATGATAAAAATGTGCATGACATTTCACTACAGCCTTCAAATCCTACCATAGAAACCTGGGCGTGATGAAGGCCATGATGTGCATCATAGTGTTGGAGGTATTAATTTTCTATTGGAAATAAATTATGTAATTATTAATAGAATTTAACATCTTTAATTGCAATTGGTCGTGTAACCTTTTTTTGAATATTTTAGAGCATGTTGACCATGTTGAGGTGGCAGAAGATCAAAATGTTATTGTACATGATGATGTGGCATTTTTAGGTAAAGAAAAATGCATGTTATGTTCTACCGGTTAATGAAATACATGTAACAGTAAAAAAAAGTATGCAAATTTAACCCATTTACTTGTTATTGTAGCAGACCCCCCTTTAGTGCAGCATCGTCATCCTCCTCAAGACATGAGGAAGCATCATAATTTGAGATCACAACCACAAGAGGAGGAAGATAATATTGAAACTCCTGTCAACCTTTACCTAAATAAGAAATCTAAGAAAAACCCAAAAAAGAAATGATTTCTTACAAATGCTCTTTGATAAAACTTGTTTGATTAACTTTGTTGGATAATGAAAGAACGTTGTTTTAAGAAATTATCTATGAATATTGTGTATTAATATTGAATTATATATCATTTTAATGAATATTGTTATGTGTTAATGAAATTTTGACCAGTGTTGCATATTAATGAATGTTATATCATATTAATGAATGTTAGGTGATTGTATAGATTGAATGTTATAGTCCATAAATGGTTGAATGAAGTGTGTAATTAGATGTTAATGGGGAATTTATATTGATGTTAGGGGGAGGGGGGGTGAGGCCAAATGAACTTCCACCTTCACATGGTTGGCCTTGTTAAGTAGAGAATATTAAAGTATTCTCGAAACCAAGTGAAGCTCAAACTAACACACCTTCATTATTTAATCAATTTTATTTGTTCTAGGTCTTTTCTCATAAGTGCATTTTGAATGTGTCATTGTCAGGCAACTATCAAATAAAAAACTAGAAGGGCCAATAGTCAACTTCTCATTGTCATTGTCTGGCATGACTCAGCTGCATTTTGTGTAAGTATTCTCGTATTGAATGTGTCAACCTCTCTTGGCCTAATGTGGATTATTTCATTGGTTTGTGTTTTTGAGTAGGTGAAGTGTTAAATCAGATATTAGTTGGATCTATAAGTAGCATAGATATTCTATAGTTAATAGCCTAATACACCCACCTAAATAAATTTACTTACTATCCCCTTAGGATTTATTTAAGAAAATAGTCCTTATGTGCTCGAAAATTAGTTTTTTTAGTGTTGTAATTGTAGATGATTGTATGCATGAATTCAATGACAAGAACTAAACATTTAAGCTCTATGATAATGCTTGTCATCCTTATATGGCAGGCAAATGAATCCAAGAAGGAAGCTTTTAGGAAATATTTGGAGTTAAGCGGCGTGCTTGATACCCTCACAAAAGGTCCATGGCAGTTCTTCTTATATGATGAAATGCTGAATCTAGAAAATTAATTTGTGAATTTGCATCTATTTTTTAGATAATATATTAATATTGACAATTCCTCTTATATGATGAAATGCTGATTTTAGAAAATTAGTTTGTGAATTTGCATCCATTATTTTTGGATGCCTGAATGTTATGTTTGACTTCTGAGGATTCAAATTAATTTGATTTGTATTATCATATAATATCTCTGGTCTTATAAACTACCTTTTTTCCATGTATGATTTATAGTTATTCGTTCCAATGTTCCAAAGATGAATCTGGACAATATCTTTGAGCAAAAGAATGAGGTTTCTAAAGCTATTGAAGAACTTGAAAAGGTTGATATATTCATATCAGTTTCATTTATTTATTGATGTATATTGTCAATTGATTACTATAAAATATCTCTTAAATATCAAACAAGATGAAATTTGAATGCAGTATGATTCAATCGTTCATTTCTATGCTTATAGGCTATGTCAAACTACGGATATGAGATAGTTCAAACACTTATTGTGGATATAGAGGCTGATGTGCATGTCAAGAAAGCAATGAATGAAATAAATGCAAGCAAGATGATTACAACCAATACTAAATGTACTTTTTACCATGATATTGTTGGAGATTGCTAGCATATACTTTTGTATACTTTTGCATTTTGTAAATGGGTTGATGGTATTCATTTATTTAAGAAAACCCAACTCATTATCCTCAACTTTTTTTATATTTTTGTTCTATATTTGTTTAGTTTATTTACCCAAAATTTCTCTCAATTTCACCATCATTCATTTCATTATTTTATATCAGCTAAAAGAATGAGGGTGGCAACACAAGAAAAAGCAAAGGCAGATAAATTTTTACAAATCAAGAGAGCAGAAGCTTTCCTTATTTTATTTTTCAGTATCTATCAACACTTCCTTTTATGTTATATATGTATATTTATAGATTTGTATATTTATAGTTTTAAAAGTTGTATGTAATATACATTTGGAGATAATATATTGATATTGGCAGTTCTTCTTATATGATGAAATGCTGAATCTAGAAAATTAATTTGTGAATTTGCATCTCTTTGTGAGATAATATATTAATATTGGCAGTAATAGTGCAAAGGAAAGAGGAAATGACAAATTGAAATAATAAGATACAAGTGGAGGGAATTTGAATAAAAAAATGTAAAATTCTAACACACCAGTTCAAATAAAACCATTAAAAAATCCATAACCAAATCTAGTTTGCAAAAGCCAGCACAATTGAAACTCACATTCTCAATGTTTTCTCTAATAGAATACTTGCAAACCCACTGAAAAATCTCTATAATATCAGCTCCACTAAATCCTTGGGTATAATAGGCCAGTGCCATTACGTCCACGTCCTTTGATACGGGTGATTTTCTGAAGCAAGACTTGAAAATTTGATAATGTGAGGACTCATCAGGTAAGGGAATATAAATCAACTGGTCAAGTCGGCCAGGCCTTAGCAATGAAAGATCGATGATATAGGGTCTATTTGTAGCACCATTAATGAAAACTATTTTCTTGGCTTTCATACCATCCATCCCCATCTCCAACACTGATTCCACGCTGCAAACATGCAAACTAGTTATGCATCACCGGTCAAAGAGCCTATCTCAAATAGTTCAAACAAAATTCCTACTCAAATATATTCACCATTGTCAACTTGAACTTCACTCATAAAAATCAACACACCTGTGTAGCAATAGAATCAAGCTCATCAAAAAGTAGGATGCAAGGCGCTGATCCTCTAGCTTTATCAAAAATTTCCCTCACATTAGCCTCGCTCTCTCCAAACCACATTGTTAACAATTTAGGGCCCTTCACACTGAGGAAATTGGCCTGACATTTGTTAGCAATGGCTTTAGCAGATGGATTGCTAGAGCCCAAAGCAGTCTGGAAGTGCTCATTACTAACGACCATGGAGTTTAGAATCTCACCATCTATTGTCTCATCTTCTAAGTCTATAACATCCATTTTTTCCCTAATGCACTAAAGTGCAGCCTCAGTACACAAAGTAGCAAGATCTACTCCAACATATCCATGGGTATCCTTAGCAATCTTTTCAAGATCAACCTGTAACAATAAAACTAAAGATAAATAGATACTCCATCAAGAAACATAAAGATTGATAAATGCTTCCAAAATCCAAGAACTATTTAACATTAGATATAGAAGTACAAAAAATAAGGCCCCAATATTCGTACATCATCAGAGAGCTTCATATTGTTTGTATGGATGCGAAGCACTTCCAACTTGCCCACTTCATCCATAACCCCAATATCAATCTCCTTGTTGAACCTTCCAAACCCTCTAAGTGTTGGATCAATACTATTTGGTCGGTTAGTTTCTCCCATAACAATAACATGGGCATGCGATTTAAGTCCATCCATAAGCATAAGAAGTTGAGAAAAAAATCTCCTCTCAACTTCACTGTGGGTTTTTTCCCTTTTGGGAGCTATAGAATCAATTTCATCAATAAATATAATGGATGGGGCATTCTTCTTAGCCTCCTCAAAAGCCTTTCAGAGATTTCTTTCACTTTCTCCAGCCAACTTTGACATGATCTCAACTCTATTGATATAGAAAAAGAAGGCACCGATTTCATTTGCCACTGCCTTAGCAATTAAAGTTTTCCCAGAACTAGGAGGCCCATAGAGAAGAATACCCTTTGGGGGCTTCACACCAATACATTTGAAGAGTTGTGGGTGTCTAAGAGGAAGCTCTACCAATTCACGGATCACCAGTCAGTGCCTATCTCTCAAATAGTTCAAACAAAATGAAAAAACCACAATTTCATGCAGAGCAGAGCAGATGGATTGCTAGAGCCCAAAGCAGTCTGGAAAATAGAACGAGTAGGGACCCACTAGAAAAAAGTAGCAGAATAAGTGTGGACACTTGAAGATAAATATCTAGACTAATCACCAATCAAGATGTCATTGGTGATTAGTCTCAATATTTATCTTCAATTTTTTTTAAAACACTGCGCGTTTCATCAAAATTTTGACCAACCTGCATCAAGACTCTGGCATAAAATTAACCATTATGTGTCTAAATGTGGCATCACGCATTTGGCATCCTGGTCGAAGCCACTAAATATTTTGACCAACTGTGGTTGAAATATGACCGTCGTGAGTTTGGCATCCTAGTCGGAGTGACCAAAGTTTTCGACCAATATTAATTTATATTGGTTGAAAGATCGACCAATACATGAATACATGCCAATGTTATTTTTGGCCTAGATTGCCCTCTTTTTTGACCAATATGGGAGTCGATCATTCGACAGTTTCAAGTATGGGTCAATATTTCGATGCAAATAATAGCGACGAACCAGTTGGTTGACTATTCGACTGTGTTGTGTAGAAACTTTGACCAATATTGCATTGAAAAATGGTACAAAATGTACTACTGCTAATAGGTCCTAGTTAGGTTTAGTTAGGTATACTTGGTCCTAATAGGTTTAGTTAGGTCTAATTGGTCTAGTTAGACCTCTAATAGGTTCTAATAGGTCCTAATTGATCCTAATTAGAATTATTAAGTCTAATTTGGTCTTCATTATCAAATTAGGTCTAATTAGGTATTGCAATATCACACTTACATGATTCATTAAGAAAAGTCCTAACCATCAACTTAAAATATCCAGAAAGAGAGATAGATACATACCTTGTTTCCTATGATAATATCTTTCTCATGCATCTTCAAGTAGTCTTTGTTCAGTATCTTTTGAATAATACTGTGTAGTCTTGTTTAGCCTTCTCTTTGTATTTCCCATCACAAGTTGCAAAATTTTTCCACCAAATTTTGACAAAATTTGAAAAAATACAATTTCAAAAGTCTTCCTTCTCCAAAATGCAAATTATTTTGCATCTTTAGAATTAATGAGATGAGAAAAAAATACATTTATTTATAGGTAATCATTATTAACCCTAAATGACACAAAATAGGCCGACATAAATTGACTATAAATCATAAAGTACTTTTGATGGAAAGTACTTTCGATTGAAAGTCAAAAGTTTTGATCAAAAGTACCTAATTAGGCCCTGTTTGCAAACTTTGAAGAAATTCCAAGAATTTCATGGCTTCAAGGCTCAAGCATGGGGATTAAAGGGAAAAATACGGAGATATCCTTTTGCATAGAACAAGTACTCAGAATGAGATTTCTAAAAATTATAGATTCGATAATTTTTGAATTTATTATGTATATGGTTTTTGACGTTAATCGAATGTAGGTTTTTTATCAAATATTAACCTTTGAGTTTGACGTTCAATGAAAAATAGTAGAAACGGGAATTTGTTTTTCAAAAAATAATAGTGCCCTCCATCCACGAGTCTACTTTCTATCAATTTATGTTTTTTGAACAGTAAGGTCGAAAAATGTGATGGAAAGGTAGGGTTTTGAACAATGCACCTAATAGAGATCCTAAACCAATATTTACCACCAAACATGTAAATTGAAATGACAAGTAATGTAAATCTGGAAATGCATCTAAAGAATACTAAAATTAGATAAGATGAAATACATACCTCATATTAAAGCTAATCTGGAAATACCTATTTTCTGGTGTCTGTACTGGGTTTAACAAAATTTTGCAACCAGAATTTGGAATAGAAACACAAAGACGAAGAAAACCTAGAAATATTTTTCTTTTCTGAGCCAGGTTGACCTTGACCCAAATACAAGGGCACAATCATGCCCCTTTATGTCGACCTTGACCTGCACTATTTCGATGGAAAATCTATTCGTGGATCCTGAAAGTTTGCCAAAAAGGGTACTCAGATCTGCTTTGCAACTCCTAAAATAGTCACTATAGATATCTATCATTATAGTAAATGATAGTGTCAACTACCTTATACCTATCATCCTATATTTGGTCATCCATCAATTGGCATGCAAAGGTGTTTTTTGAGTACTCGACAAATAGGTGGGCCTTCCAATCTACCAAAATATAACACTCAAATGTGATGGGGTGATGGTCTTGAATTAGCATCACTCCAATGCCTTCTCCTAATGTATCGTAGTCTAGAACTAAGGGCCAAGTGAAGTATGGTAGTCCCAATACCTGACACATACTCATGAATTCTTGTAATTTTTTGAAGGCTTGTTGTGCCTACTCATGCCAATGGAAATCCTCCCTCTTTGTCAGTTTTGCGAGTGGTTCTCCCTGCTGCAAAAACCCTCTCACAAATCTTTTGTAGTAACTACATGGTCTGAAGAATATATGCAGTTATGTGAGTGTCTTGGGTGTGGGCCAATCAAGAATTATCTAAATCTTCTCCCGGTGTACTTGAACCCCTTTAGTGTGGATGAAATGTCCCAAGTATAAAACTTATGTCATCCCAAACTCACACTTGGACCTCTTCACAAACAATAAATGTTACTCCATATTATTTCTAATGCTTCATCCAAATGCCTTGGATGCTCTTCTCATGTCTTATTGTAAATAAGTATTTTGTCAAATAAGACCAAGAAAAACTTACAAAACTTCTTATTGAAGATGTGGTTCATGAAAGATTGGAAATTATTTGGACCATTAGTCAATCCAAATGGCATGACCAAGAAATTATAGTGTTCATAGTGTTAATGGAAGGTTATCTTCTATACATAATTCTCCCTCATGTAGATCTGGTGATACTTGAAATCAAGATCAATCGTGGAGAAGTAGAAAAATCTATGTAGTTCATCTAACAAATCATCGATCCTTGGAATGGGGTATTTATTCTTTATGGTATTCTTATTCAATTATTCATAGTCAACACACATTTTGAGGGCCTCATCCTTCTTCTTCACGAACACTACCAAGGATGAAAAAAGGATGGAGCTAGGTCTAGTCCATCCTTTGTGAAGGAGTTCCTAGATCATGTTCTCTATCTCTTCTTTGTATTTATTTGGATGAAATTATGGTGTGGTTATAATAGGCTTGGGTCCCTCCTCCAACTTGACTATATGCTCAAAACCTCTATACATGGGGTTATACTTGGCAGAATGTCTACGAAGACCAAACTATGTATACTCAATACTACCCAAAGCTCATTGCTATGGTAGTATGCATGTTTTCAACTCAAAGCTTTGGTTGAAATGAAATAATATGTTTCCCAAAAAAATTCATCATGTCTCAAAATTGCTTTCGTTTACTTTGCCAAAATCTCTCTCAAACTGTCATTTGGCATCCCTCTTAGTACCACCTTCCTTCCATTCACTTCAAATTAGAAATCCATCCTTTTGAAACTTCATCTGTACTGGTCAATGGTCTCCATCCATTGAATTCCCAAGATGACTTCTGTGTTGTCCAAATCTACTACAAAGAAATCATTTCTTACTGTGTAGTTCCCAATGGTGTTGTTATGTTTCTAAACCTAATGAATACATGACAATAGATTTCCTCCCACCACAAATTGACTTTCAACCCCTCATGAGTCTTTGTATGAAAACCTCTCCTAGTGACAAGTGACAAGTTAATAAAGTTTAGGGTGACCCTACTATCCATCATGACTACAACTTGTTGCCCTTGGAGTGTACTGCAAACCCAAAACACACTACATGTTGGGGTACCAACCAGTGTATAAATGGTACCTCCCCTCCATACTAGTGTGGAAATTCTCTCTACATGTTTTTCTTCTTCTTTATCCTTATCTTCCTTCCATTTCTTAGGTTCTACATTCTCGTCCTCATTATTAGACACTACCCCAATGCAGTGGATCTTTCCCTTTCCTAAGCATCAGTGACCTCATTCCCATGACTCCTTACATGTGAAGAAGACCTTCCTTCTCCTAAGATCTTTTTGTGTGGCCTCATTCAGTGAAGGTTTGTTGAGAAGTGAGTTCTTATCATTTCCCTTCTATACAAGTGGTGGTTTGGCATGTGTATAAATCCTATAAGAAGAATATGAGATTTCCATGTCATGTTCCTTCTTAATCACCACCATGAGTGTGTTGGGTTTGAAACCTTTAATCCAACCCCTGAGGGGTTCCAACAATCAGTCCATGAACATTGCTACAAGTCTTCTCTGAGAATTAACATTAACCAACATTGACAGTCTCTAAAATTATAAGATATAATTTTCCACTAGTCCTATCTATCTTAGTTGGTCCAACTCATTAAAGCTTAGTTTTGGATCATACCCATTAAAGAGATTAATGCATTTTTTTATGAAAACAATGTATGAAGTGACTTGGTCATGACTGGGGGTGACCATCCCATGGTGCCACCATTCATGAGAAATCCCCGCCAAGTGTAGAGATTCAAATTTGATTTCTTTGTCTTCAAGAATTAGGTTGAGTTGAAATGAAGTATTCCTTTTTAGTACCCATGCTCTTGCTGATGACTTTTTGGACTTACGAATAGTAGATAGGTTCAACTTGCCAATATTTCTCCTGATGTCATTATTGTGATAGCCATGGCTCTTAGAATATTTTATCCACAAATCAACATAATCCTTGAATGGTAGTTCTTCTCCAAATCCTGCATCAAACTAATCTTGCAACTCCAAAATGGTAGGCTCTTGTTCTCTACATTTTCAATTCTTTGGGGAAACATTCACATCATTGGGCATGTATGGGAATGATTTTTGTGAGGGATCTCAATGATGCAATTATCACCATGCCTATTGTGACCTCACCATGCCCATTGTGACCTCTATTTGTCCTTCCTTCTGCCAAAAGTTGAAGGCTTTCCCCAATTTGTTGTTTTCTCTTTTCCAAGGTCTCACCAAGTTGTTTTTGTCTTTTCACTAAGGTCTCATTGAGTTTTTTTTCTCCTGTTATTATCTCCTATAGCAATGTTATCATTTCAGTTCTCAATTCCCCTATCTTATCTATTGATTAGGATCTTTTCTGCATCCAACATTACCCAATAGGTTGGTAAGATCACTACCTATTATACCACTATAATGTACTAAATGGCCTAGTACCATAAAAAAACACCTACCCATATGGTACAAGAAGACCCACACGATACACCTTTTGTATATGTGTTCACTGTATGTTATAGATCTCATCATATGAATGCACTCCTCAATACTCTTCACCTCCATTGTATGGTTAATCTCTTCACCCCCTCACACATATGACAAGCACCAAACCTTATATACTCATACCGTATGATGCTTCCACTTTAACAACACTCATGCTATACACATTTCTACTATAAAATCAGATTCAACACATATGCTCCCTCCAAGAAACACACCCGTACAATAATATTTTCTTGTATGACCAACACTATCCATACTTGTATGGTCCAAATAGTCTCCACACCCTATGCACAAGCAAGCAGGTAGCTCCCGAACTTATCCTTACACATAGTCAACTATTAGTTAAGGTAATTAGTTGCTAGATCAATACAATATTCTAATTATAATATTGTGTAGTTGTAATGATTGAATCCACACAGAGAAATGAATGATTCGGAGTTGACAATAAATATCTAAATTTGCACAAAATAAAGATAGATCTTTGACTATAGTAATTGGGAACCACAAGTTGATTAGGGTGAGGAGTGATTCCCACCAAAACTATGAATACCAGAATAGGGAGGATTTCTCACCTTTCAAATGACGGACAATGAAGAATTCCAACTGGAATCACAAATATAAAAGAAACAAAAAAACTCATGATGATTACCTACAATACCAAAGACGACCTTATAAAAGGCTTCAAGAAGTTTCCTAAAGGGTTACAAGCATGCAAACAACAATATTTTAGTACTTTTATTTTATAATAAAATTAATTAATAAAAATGTATGTAGGATATTTAAATTTAAGACAACCTAATCAATTAATTTAATTAAGTCATTTGAATATTTTGGAAATATTACATATGATTTCTTTATTCACCATTATTCCTTCGATATTATTATTTTTATCAATGAGTTTATCTCTTCCTCTAAATATAAAGAGCGGCTAAGTTCCTACCAAAAAGTGTTAGATCTATTTAAGTTTATATATAGAATTTGAAAGTTTAAAAAAATATTTGAGCTTAGAAATGTGAGTTTGGTTTTAAAAATAGAAATAAGAAATTGCCTAGATTTACAAAAATTTAGATAATTTGTTTTAGTTTGTGTGGTAAAACACAATTTCAAATTTGAATCTATCAAAAAACATATTTGATTTATTTTGATATAAGAGATAGTACAATAATCATATCCTAAAGATGCATGTTTTAGGTGGTCCAAATATTTAAAATTAATAATTATTAATATATTTTAAAAAACAATGCTAAACTTAAAATGTAAATTTAAAATTTAAATAATCTCATAATATAATGTATAGTTCTTGATTTCTATTATACTATAATTTAAAAAAGAAAGTAACATGCTAAATTTCACATTTAAAAACATTAAATCCTCAAATATAATATTGATTTTCATGTCAAAGGTGTTTCCATTTTGGAAAGTGAGGAGCTAAAATTTGCATCCAACTGTGGGAATCATGTGGACAAAATGAATTCCATTAAAGTTGTCTGAAGCATTCATCGATTCTCATGTTTTTTTACTATTCTTGAGTGCATATTTTCACCACCTAACATGTCAAGCTTTTACATTTTCCACTGTTCTTCATTCATGAATAACTCGCATATTTGTTTGAATCATACCTTACTATCATGACCCTGAGTATGATACCCTCTTGCAACATCTCCATCGCACACTAATTTTGTGAAGCCTCTAAGAAACAAAATTGCAAAGAGGCCAAGTAAAGAAAATCAATTACAACTTTACCCTGAAAAGATTTAATAATAAATGAATGATAAATAATATAAATCAGTATAATTTATGAAGTGATATTACCATTATTGATAATACAATATAATTTGTTATATATATATATATATATATATATATATATATATATATATATATATATATATATATATATATATATATATATATATATATATATATATATATATATATATATATATATATATATATATATATATATATATATATATATATATATATATATATATATATATATATATAATCTCTAGTATTTTCTTGACTAAAATAATGATTCATTAATATTTATATTTAATATTAATTTATTAAAATTAAAAATTAACTAAACATTGATTGCATCATAAGTAGCCTGTGATTTTACTAAGCCATCACAGCTTTCTGTGAGTAATTGTTTCGAAGGGGTGCAATTCCAAAGCAAGGTAGTCCCTACCTTGGACATGTCCTTCCCCAACCTAAGGGAAATATAAACACCTAATATGCCTTGAAAAGAGGCATGGAAGAGACAATCAAAGATAAGAGGGCATAAAATTTAATGGGGAAAACTAAGGAAATCACAGAGAATAAATAGACCAATCAACATTAGCAAACTTGGTAAAGTTAGCAAAAAGAACCCAGACAACACTAAAAGGTAACTCCGATCAGAAGATACGTAAGAGATTTATATTGTTGTTGCATATTATTAACATCTTGGGTATAAATTACTGCGCTTGATCTAATATATATCTAGATAAAATGTATGTAAATTAATGTGTCTGGACAATAATTAACTGTAATATATATATATATATATATATATATATATATATATATATATATATATATATATATATATATATATATATATATATATATATATATATATATATATATATATATATATATATATATATATATATATATATATATATATATATATATAGCTAATGTTATACAGTTTGAAAGTTACAGCTATTTTTCCATCAGTATGTCAATCAGGACTTTAGACGTAAGTGAACTAGAAAATAACTAATAAATACTTACCAAATTCAAAATTTGGCAGCACTTATATCGATGGAAAGATGACAATCATCTGAAGAAACCCTTTTCGTTTTATCGAAATCGGGTGGAAAAAAAGTCGTCAACCTAATGGTCGAAGTGTTGACATAAAAAAAATAGAGAAAAAACATGTTTTTTGCACACCTTCAACGTTGACCATGGAGCTTTGGTTTCCAAAGCTATTACCCGATTTTGCTTTAATTTCAAATTTGAAAAGTTTCCCCCTTCCACTCTTTTTTTATTTCCCTTTAATTTTGATGTTTTTTTCTTTCACGCTGACAATGAATAATTTATATATTTTATATTTAGGTTTTATATTTTATGTTTTATATTTTATATTATATAGTATATATATTATATATTATTTATTTATATTATATATTCGATAATATCAATTTAAACAGCCTAAGTATATAGTCTGTTCAGATTTTTATTAAATGCAATATTTTTATATTATAATATAAATGTTACATAATATATATATGTATATATTATAAATTATATATTAAATATTGTTGTGTATATAATATAATAAAATATAATATAATGTCTAATATATATAATATATAAAATGAATAGGACATTAATATATTGTATATTTGATAATATATATTAAATGTAATATCTAATATAATCTTATAATATATATTATATATTTAGTCTATTAAATATTGTATTTTTTCAAATATTTTATATATTATTTTAATATTTAATTTAAGTTATAACAAATCATCTCATGAGACAACAAGTTGAATTGGCTGGTTGCTAGACGTCTTAAGGGGTAATTAGGGATTGTGAGGCAACTTTGGATGTACAGTGACCATTTGGAAGGCAATAGGGCATGTCCGAGTACCAATGTACCAAAATTTAATGACTTTTTACTAGTCCAACTTGAAAAGGGTCCATGGGGTGCTCTCAAGAGACCACATGTCCAATCAGTGTCGCTAGGCATCTTAAGGGGCCATTAGGGCTAGTGAGACAACCTTTGAAGCACAGTGACCATTTGGAATGCATTAGGACATGTCAGAGGACCTAACTCCACAATTTAGATGAATTTTGATTAGTCAAACTTGAAAACGGTCCATGGGGTGCTCTTGGGAGACCATTGTGTGATTTGGGGTCGATAGGTGACTTAAGGGGTCATCGTGGTTCCAAATGAAACTTTCAATGATCGGTGATCCTTTGGAATGCATTAGGACATATCAGATGACCTACGTACCAAATTTGGATAAATTTTTCCTAGTAGAACTCAAAAGGGGTCCATGGGGTGCTCTCGGGAGACCACATGTCGAATCGAGGTCGGTACCTGCCTGTTAAGAGGTCATTAGGGTTCCAAATGAAACTTCGATGGAACAATCATCCTTTTGAACACATTAGGATATGTCATAGGACCTATGTACCAAATTTGGATGACTTTTGCCTAGTAAAACTCAAAAGGGGTCCATAGTGTGCTCTCGGGAGACCACATGTCAAAATGGGGTCGGTAGGCCTATTAAGGGGTCATTAGGGTTCCAAATAAAACTTTGATGGAATGGTGACCCTTTGGAATGCATTAGGACATGTCATAGGACCTACGTACCAAATTTAGATGACTTTTTCCTATTAGAACTCGAAAGGGATCCATGGGGTGCTCTCGGGAGACCTCATGTCGAATCGGGGTTGGTAGTCCTGTTAAGGGGGCATTAGGGTTTGAAATGAAATTTTGATGGAACAGTGACCCTTTGGAATGTATTAGGACATGTAAGAGGACCTAATTCCATGATTGATATGACTTTTTCCCAAAATAACTTGAAAGGGGTCCATGGGTTGCTCTCGGGAGACCTATGTCGAATCGGGGTCAGTAGGCCTGTTAAGAGGTCATTGGGATTAAAAATGCAACTTTGATGGAATGGTGACCCTTTGGAATGCATTATAACATTTCATAGGAACTACGTACCAAATTTGGATGACTTTTTCCTAGTAGAACTCGAAAGGGGTCCATGGGGTGCTCTCGGGAGACCACATGTCGAATCGGGGTGGATTGGCCTATTAAGGGGTCATTAGGGTTCAAAATACAACTTCGATGGAACAGTGACCCTTTGGAATGTATTAGGATATGTCATAGGACCTACATACCGAATTTGGATGACTTTTTCCTAGTAGAACTCGAAAGGGGTCCACAGGGTGCTCTCGAGAGACCTCATGTCGAATCAGGGTTAGTAGGCCTGTTATGGGGTCATTATGGTTCCAAATGGAACTTTTATGGAATGGTGAGCCTTTGGAACACATTAGGGCATATCATACAACCTATGTACAAAATTTGGATGACTTTTCCCTAGTAGAACTTGAAAGGGGTCCATCGGGTGCTCTCGGAAGACCTCATGTTAAATCGGGGTCGGTAGGCCTATTAAGGGGTCATTAGGGTTTGAAATGCAACTTCAATGGAATGGTTACCCTTTGGAATGCATTAGGACATGTTAGATGACCTATGTACCAAATTTGGATGGCTTTTTCCAAGTATAACTCGAAAGTGGTCTATGGGGTGCTCTCAAGAGACCACATATCCAAACGGGGTCGGTAGGCCTATTAAAGGGTCATTAGGGTTCCAAATGAAACTTTGATGGAATGGTGACCATTTGGAATGCATTAAAACATTTCATAGGACCTATGTACCAAATTTGGACTAATTTTTACTAGTATAACTCGAAAGGGGTCCATGGGGTGCTCTCGGGAGACCTCATGTCGAATCAGGGTCGGTACGCCTGTTAAGGGGTCATTAGGGTTCCAAATGAAACTTTGATATAAAAATGACCCTTTGGAATGCATTAGGACATGTCAAAGGACCTACGTACCAAATTTGGATGACGTTTCCCTAGTAGAACTCGAAAGGGGTCCATGGGGTGCTCTCAGGAGACAACATGTCAAATCAGGGTTGGTAGGCCTGTTAAGGTGTCATCCAAATGAAACTTTGATGGAATAGTGACCCTTTGGAACACATTAGGATATGTCATAGGACCTATGTACCAAATTTGGATGACTTTTTCCTACTAGATCTCGTAAGGGGTCCATGGGGTGCTCTCGGGAGACCACATGTCGAAACAAGGTCGTTAGGCCTATTAAGGGGTCAATAGGGTTTGAAATGAAACTTTGATGGAATAGTGACCCATTGTAACAAATTAGAACATGTCATAGGACCTATTTACCAAATTTGGATGACTTTTTCCTAGTAGAACTCAAAAGGGGTTAATCGAGTGCTCTCGAGAGACTACATGTCGAAACGGGGCCAGTAGGCCTATTAAGTGGTCAATAGCATTCGAAATGCAACTTGGATGGAATGGTGACCCTTTGGAACACATTAGGAAATGTCAAAGGACCTAATTCCATGATTCAAATGACTTTTTCCTGGTAGAACTCGAAAGGGGTCCATGGGTGCTCTCGGGAGACCACATGTCAAATCAGGGTAGGTAGGCCTGTTAAGGGGCTATTAGGGTTCCAAATGCAACTTTGAGTGAATGGGGACCCTTTTCAATGCATTAAGACATGTCAGAGGACCTACGCACCAAATTTGGATGACTTTTGCATCGTAGAACTCAAAAGGGGTTAATGGGGTGCTCTCGAGAAACTACATGTCGAAATGGGGCTAGTAGGCCTGTTAAGGGGTCAATAGCATTTGAAATGAAACTTTGATGGAATTGTGACCCTTTGGAACACATTAGGAAATTTCAAAGGACCTAATTCCATGATTCAGATGACTTTTTCCTAGTAGAACTTGAAAGGGGTCCATGGGGTTATCTCGGGAGACCACATGTCAAATCAAGGTCGGTAGGCCTATTAAGGGGTTATTAGGGTTCCAAATGCAACTTTGATGGAATAGGGACCCTTTGCAATGCATTAGGACATGTCAGAGGACCTACATACTAAATTTGGAGGACTTTTGCCTAGTAGAACTCGAAAGGGGTCCATGGGGTGGTCTCGGGACACCACATGTCGAATCGGGGTTAGTAGACCCGTTAAGGGGTCATTAAGGTTTCAAATGCAACTTCAATGGAATGATGACCATTTATAATGCATTAGGACATGTCAGAGGACCCTTTAAGACACACTTGAGCATGATAAGGCATACTAGGACCCCTAGGGAGTCTCCATGACCCCTAGGAGTCCTAAGGCATGATAAGGCGTACTAGGACCCCTACGGAATCCCCATGACCCCTTTTGATGCATTGGAATGCTAAAGTCTATCTTAAGGGGTCCTAAGGCCCCTTAAGATAGACTTGAGCATTCCAATGCATCAAAAGTGGTCATGGGGACTCTCTAGGGGTCTTAACGTGTGATAAGGTGTACTAGGACCCCTAGAGAGTCCCCATGACCCCTTTTGACACATTGGAACCCTCAAGTGTGTCCTAAGGGCTCCTATGACCCCTTAGGACACACTTAATGGTTCCAATATGTCAAAAGGGGTCATGGGGACTCTTTAAACATCCTAATGCATCATAAGGCTTACTAAGACTCGTAGGGAGTCCCCATGACCCCTTTCGATACATTGTAATGTTCAAGTGTGTCTTAATGGGTCTTAGGACCTCTTAAGACACACTTTAGCATTCCAATTTTTAAAAGGGGTCATGGGGACTCCCTAGGGTTCTTAAGGTGTGATAAGGCATACTAGGACCCTTAAGGAGTCCCAATGACCTCTTTTGACCCCTAGGACCCCTTAAGACACACTTGAGCATTCCAATGTGTCAAAAGGGGTCATTGGGACTCCCTAGGGGTCTTAACGCATGATAAGGCATACTAGGACCCCTAGTGAGTCCTCATGACCCCTTTTGACATATTGGAACACTCAAGTGTGTCTTAAGGGGTCCTAATACCCTTTAAGACACACTTGAGCATTCCAATGTGTCAAAAGGGGTCATGGGGACTTTCTAAGGGTCCTAACGTGTGATAAGGCGTACTAGGACCCCTAGGGAGTCCCCATGACCCCTTTTGGACACATTGGAATGCTCAAGTGTGTCTTAAGGGGTTGTAGGACCCCTTAAGACACACTTGGGCATTCAAATGTGTCAAAAGGGGTCATGGGGACTCCCAAGAGGTCCTAGTATGCATTATCACACCTTAGGACACCTACAGAGTCCCCACGACCCCTTAAGACACATTGGAATACTCAAGTGTGTCTTAAGGGGTATTAGGACCCCTTAAGACACACTTGAGCATTCCAATGTGTTAAAAGAGGTTATGTGGACCCTCTAGGGGTCTTAATACACCTTATCATGCCTTAGGACACCTAAGGAGTCCCCAGGGCCCCTTTTGACACATTGGAATGCTCAAGTATGTCTTAAGGGGTCTTAATACACCTTATCACATGTTAGGACCCCTAGAGAGTCTCCATGAACCCTTAAGACACATTGGAATGCTCAAGTGTGTCTTAAGGGATTGTACAATCCCTTAAAACACACTTGAGCATTCCAATGTGTATTAAGGGGTCATGGGGACTCCTAGGGGTCCTAGTACATCTTATCACGCGTTAGGACCCCTAGAGAGTCCCCATGACCCCTTAAGACACATTGGAATGCTCAAGTGTGTCTTAAGGGGTCATAGGACCCCTTAAAACACACTTGAGCATTCCAATGTGTCAAAAGGGGTTATGGGGACTCCCTAGGGGTCTTAATATGCCTTATCATGCCTTAGCACCCCTAAGGAGTCTCTAGGACCCCTTTTGACACATTGGAATGGTCAAGTATGTCTTAAGGGGTCCTAATACACCTTATCACATGTTAGGACCCCTAGAGAGTCTCCATGAACCCTTAAGACACATTGGAATGCTCAAGTGTGTCTTAAGGAGTCGTACGACCCCTTAAGACACACTTGAGCTTTCCAATGTGTCTTAAGGATTCATGGGGACTCCCTAAGGGTCCTAGTACACCTTATCACACGTTAGGACCCCTAGAGAGTCCCCATGACCTCTTAAGACACATTGGAATGCTCAAGTGTGTCTTAAGGGGTCATAGGACCCCTTAAGAAACACTTGAGGATTCCAATGTGTCAAAAGGGGTTATGGGGACTCCCTAGGGGTCTTAATATGCCTTATCATGCCTTATGGACCCCTAAAGAGTCCCCAGGACCCCTTTTGACACATTGGAATGGTCACGTATGTCTTAAGGGGTCCTAATACGCCTTATCACATGTTAGACCCCTAGAGAGTCTCCATGAACCCTTAAGACACATTGGTATGCTCAAGTGTGTCTTAAGGGGTCGTATGACCCCTTAAGACACACTTGAGCATTCCAATGTGTCTTAAGGGGTCATGGGGACTCCCTAGGGGTCCTAGTATGCCTTACCACATGTTAGGACCCCTAGAGAATCCCCATGACCCCTTAAGACACATTGAAATGCTCAAGTGTGTCTTAAGGGTCATAGGACCCCTTAAGACACACTTGAGCATTCCAATCTGTCAAAAGGGGTCATGGGGACTCTCTAGAGGTCCTAGTAAGCCTTATCATGTGTTAGGATCTCTATAGAGTCCCCATGACCCCTTAAGACACATTAGAACTCTCAAGTGTGTCTTAAGAGATCAGAGGACCCCTTAAGACACACTTGAGCATTCCAATGTGTCTTAAGGGGTCATGGGGACTCTCTATAGGTTCTAGTATGTCTTAGGGCCCCTAGTGAGTCCCCATGACCCCTTTTGACACATTGGAATGCTCAAGTGTGTCTTAAGGGGTATTAGGACCCCTTAAGACACGCTTAAGTGTTCCAATGTGTCAAAAAAAGGTCATGGGGACTCCCTAGGGGTCATAGTATGCCTTATCACACATTAGGACCCCTAGGGAGTCCCCATGACCCCTTAAAACACATTGGAATACTAAAGTTTTCCAATGTCTCTTAAGGGGTCATGGGGACTCCCTAGGGGTCTTAGTATGCCTTATCATGCCTTAGGACCCATAGGGAGTCCCCATGACCCCTTTTGACACATGAGAATGCTCAAGTGTGTCTTAAGGGGTCATAGGACCCCTTAAGACACACTTGAGCATTCTAATGTGTCAAAAGCGGTCATGGGGTCTCCCTAGGGGTATTAGTATG
>BSBK01003901.1:732500-733958 GCA_027943335.1 Chamaecyparis obtusa
ACAAAACATGAGTGAAAGATAATCAGAGAGTACCATTTTTATATGAGGGACGATAGGTCTTACTCTCATGAGTTTGTTCAACATTGTTTCCAGAACTATTTTGACTTCTTGCAGGAAAATGGTATTGCTATGGGATAGGCATCTCAGTTGGTTGGATAATTGCACCGGTCAATTTAAGAATGCCAGAATGTTTTATTGGTTGTGTAGAATGCATGTGGAGAGAGGTTGTACCTCATATTTGGAGTTTTTTTGAGTCAGGGCATGGGAAAGGGAAGCATGACGGAGTAGGTGTGTGTGTGAACAGAGCTCTAGTTAAGGAGCAATTGAGGATTTCAGGTGCTGTACTTCATGATGCTCATTCTATTGTTGATTGGTGTACTTTAGCATTGTCACAGGGGGGGACTCTTGATTCTACACTGCGTAGATTATTTTGGTTGGTTGAGGAGGGAACTATAGGAGATAGATTGGATTGTCAAATAGTGAAAGACTCTTCAAAAATGCATTCATTCTGAACCTCCAATAGTAGTACATGGACCATTTGGACATGAGAGTTGGCTTGTTTTTGCCCCATGTGTTCTCAGTATGATTGGGATCATTGCGAGTCAAGTGAGTGGGTGGATACATGGGTTCCATAGTATCTGACTCCTTTATCTTTGACACTCTCTATAAGAAATGATGACATGGACACTTCAGTTGACTATGACCATCTTTCAGATCTTTTGAAGCCAGGAGATGTTTTTGCATTGGTTACACCATAGGGGAATGATGAGAGATCAGATTATTGGTTAGCAAGTTGTGTACAAGGTAAACAGAAGCTTGTACAACCAATGACAAATGGTGATGGGTTCACATATCCTATTGGCTTAGTTGTTGTTGTGGGAACATGGTTGCGAACATACATGATTAGAAAGAATGGAGTTCCCGCATTTGAAGACTATGAGAAGCACAAAACTATTCTGATGTATTCACACCTTTTTATAGCAACAAATGTCAAGTTGTCAAAGCATCATGGAAGATCAAAGACAAAAGAACTTTGGACTATTACTACTGTTGATCATGAAGCACTATTGGAGACCCTGAAGCAAAGAGCTGACCCTTCAGGAACACTTGACTAGGTAATAAGTTAACTTAGTGCATTATTTTCTAAGTTTGTTAAGCTTAATTTCAATACATTAATTTGACCTTTCTTAGATTGTATTTTGAGTCAATAAACTTGGTTTTGTATGTGGAATGTAACTTGTGCAGGAGCACCTATGAAGACGCCTACAGTCACCATGGATCCAATCAGAGATAGAAGGACAAAAGGATCCTTAATGATTAATTGAGATCTTTTGAAGCCTATAATGGTAATTTGTAACAATCAATTTGATTTAAAAGTTAAATGTCCTTAACCTCTTCATAAGGACTTATGACCAAAATCATGTATAGGTGGCCAATAGTGCCAAGAAGAGATATTAC
>BSBK01003902.1:0-2500 GCA_027943335.1 Chamaecyparis obtusa
TCCCTCTCCAATCTATCTCTCTTAGACTACAGTCCATCTTGCTCTCCCTACGGTCGGTCTCTCTTTATCTATAGATTATCTTGCTCCCTATCGCAACTCTCATCAATGGATCTAGACCATCTTGTAGTACCTATGCTAGCTGCACCATCAAAGCATCCCTCTCCCTATGCATATCCCTGAGCATCTAGCTCGTCCTGTCATACGCAACCTATAAGGATGTGAACCACCCTACTAGATCTTTGTCACCCCCCACCTCCTAAAGGCCCTACATCTAGTGCCTATGTTGGTGGTGGCCCAACCAATGGTCCCTGTGCTAGTGGTGGCCCTACGGGTGGCGGCCCTGCCAGTACCTATTCACCTCCTCCCCATCTCCTCCCCCCTTCATCTATGTCCATGTTGTCACCATCTCCATTTCCATCTCCATCTCCCCCTCCCCCCTCTCCCTCCTCTCACCCTACCTTCTCTCCCTACAACTGGCCTCCCTCATCTCCTCCCCCTACCCAGCTACGACTATCTGGCCTCATCCTCACACAACTAGTATTGCACCCATTCTAGCTGGCGGCCCTGCTCTCCCTACCACTCATGGCCTCTGAAACCAAGCTCGGTACTCTAAGGTACTCCCTCCATCTATGACCCCTCTGACCCAATCCTAGTGAATAGGTTGTATTGCTTGCCACACTACTAATAATCCATCAATGTCCAGCTGACCCCCCGAACTCCGACCTCCTCTCTTGGGTCGTCCTCTAATACCAGTACTCTTCATCTAACACCCCCTAGGTATACCCAAACTATTGAGCTACTTGATCTAGCCCGTACTACTCAATAATGTACTCCTAATGACCTATTAGATAGGTCGGCATCATCACATATGGAAGCTCCCTCAGATCCTCCACCCATGCTGCTAACCCTAGGTATGGCCTCCAAGTGATGTCATCTTGTATACTATCTAGCATCTCTCGCCAATAGTTGATGTCATTGACATCATGGTAAGTAAGTGGCTCTCCTAGTTGTATACCACATGATCCTCTACCTATCAATCCCTCATGCTAAATGGCTTGAGCATTGTAATATGTCCCCGGACCCATACTTATAAGAGGGAGGTGAAGCCTACACTCCTCCCTTGTGTCTCTCCATCATGATATACAATCTAGTGGAGGTCCCTGTAAAACTCTGCTAACATCAGCATGCCCTAGGTTGTTGGGACACCTACATCTATGATCCACATGATCTTAGGGATGAGTGTGAGGGTCACACTCATCCCTCTTGTATTAGGGGCAATTCTGAGACCAATCCACACATAAAGAGATAGACTCAACGTGTTGGTGACGTCGCTGCCAGATGACTAGCTAGTGATAACTGACCATGTTGTAATATAGGTGCCACTCCCAAACCCAAAAGTGCTACCATTTCCTATTATTGTGTGTAGTCCCCTACAACGACTGGTGTGCCCCGATGGGCAGCCAAAAGATCTTGTATACTTCCTCTAGAGTCACTGTCATCTCCCCAGTTAGCAGATGAAAAGTCTCAGTCTTAGAGTGTCACCTCTCACACAATATAGTCACTAGAGACATATATGTCCACCTCTGGAGCATCTGTGCTAGGTACCCCCAATCCAATGGCACCCACTCGCACCCCACTCTGCAGGTGTAAACTACTCACTTACCGCCAACATCATTGCGTGTCTCTCTCGGCTCGTCAGCCACTCCACCGACCACTGCAACCAATCTAAGTCAGTTACATCAGTTTCTCTTCCTAACAAATTCTAACTTATCATCATGTTGCTTCTTATATCTACCCCTGCCCATTCATTTTTTTTCCCTTTTAGCCCCTTTCCCAGCAATCTCGTTGGTTTTTGCACACAATCCCACTAATTTCTTTTTCCCACAATCTCGCAAACCCTTATCATCACATTCCTGCAAACATAGGATCATGACCTACCCTCTTAGTCATATGATAGCGAGAATGCATTCCTATGGTGACCCCTACCTACCCCTTGTGATCCCTCGTGGGATCGTATAATCCCCATGTTTTCCCCTTTTCTGCTCTGGGATTGTGATCCCACTAGAAATTCAAGTAGGATCATGATCCCACAAAATGTTCTTAAAACCCTAGGAAATATCATGATCCCACCAAAAATCCCCCTAACCCTCTAATCCAAACAATTCCTTGCGGGATTGCGATCTCGCAGGTCATGGTGAAATCCCATCGATCCCGACCCTGTGGGATCGTGCATTTACAACATAATCTATGTAATAAATGAATCAAAAAGCAAGTACAAGGTTGGTTTTTTGACCCTACCTGTTGGTCAAGTTCTCAGTACTATTAGATGCTCCTCATGATGTCAGCTCGGTGTCTCGATCTACCTTCTCTCACCATCGCTATATGCAAATTAGAGCTCGAAATAACAATATCTCTCTAAGCTCTAAAATGCATAAATGATTTATTTTTGGCCCTCTCGGGCCTTATTAAGGGTCTCCTGTTAATGATTTTTCCTTCTCCA